>QJNV01000318.1:0-72685 GCA_004155935.1 Monosporascus sp. GIB2 | reverse complement strand
AAAGAGAAAAAAACTACAGGAAAAAATGTAAAAAAAAAAGGAATAAAAAAACATTAAATAAGACTTTGTATTAAGACTTAAAGTATTTATCGGGCTTTTATTTTTTCGCGTCTTTAATCCGTCCGGTTGTTTCTATAAATAATATTTTTACGTTCGGTTTAAATTCGTTTATATTTTTATCTTTATTTTCACCTGTCGAAATTGTACGTAAATTTATATCAAGATTAGTATACTAATTATTATACGAAATAATAGCTTAATTCTTATAAGTATTAACTTATATATTTATAAACGTACCAACTTAAAACATTACTTATTTTAATAAAACGGATATAATAATAAATATTAATTAATTATAATTAACCTGAAAATATAATAAGAAAAAATACGACCGCCTAGATATTTGTAGTATGATATAAATATTATGGATAAATTAGGTAAAATTATAATTCTAACTTTGATAACGTACTACATAAGCTAACAACGCCTATAAGCGAACGGCTCCAATTTTAGCAATTTATAACAACTTAACTTTATTTATTCATTAGGTAACATCAACTTGATAAATCATTTTACAAAAATATTTAAAATAATATTAACTATTTAACTTAAAAACGAAACTTAAAACTTACTTACAAAACGTTTAGTTTTATATATAATACTACCGACATGGCTTTTAACGCCCGATATCGCGGTAAACGCGCCCGAACCGATATTATATTTAATTCGCGGAAATTAACGCGAAAAGAATCGATTATTAAACAAATCTTTAACCTAAATACGTAAGGGTTTCCTATCCGCCTTTAATACGTTGAAAATATAGCGAATTTACTACTTACGCGACGCATCGCGGAATACGTTAAAATTAATTAGGCGTCGAACTTTGTTAAACAGTAACAAAAACTTAAAATGCGTTTAAATCGAAAAGTAAATTATTAAAACGTTTTATGCAAAGATTAAAGGTATTTCTTAATAGTTTAAGTTTGTTCGAACTATCATTGAAAAATACACTAATGTAAAAAGGGATATTTTCAATTTTGACAAACTAAGATTTTTAAAAAATATCGACACATTATAATTAATATATTCTATTTTCATATTTTATAATAAATATCTTAAATAAATGCTAAGTATTTATCCCTAGTAAATATAACGTATTTATACTTTTTAAAGATTTTTTCGAAATTTATAAAATCGATAGCAGTTCTTTATCCAAATCGAAATATTTCCTTCTTGTAATTTGCGGCAGATTTACCTTTTAGTTTTTACCTTGTTATATATTTAGTAGTTAACTATTATAAAATCTGTTAACTAGACTCCTTTTATATAATATTGTAATTAATTTATTTTTTTGGAAAATAGGTATCTTTATTTTAAGTATTATATAATACCGTTATTAGTTTATAACAACTTCGTTAATTATAAGTTAACGTTCCGTTTATAAGTAATTAAGATTGCATAAGGTAATAATACGTTAATATTATTAATAACGAATTAATTAAATTTAATTATTAACTTAGTAATAACATAGTTATATTTTTTTATAATGTAATTTTTAATTTTCTTTTTATCCTATTTATCTCTTTTTTAAAGTCATTAAAGTAATACTAAATTATACGCGAAATCTTTATTATAAGTTCTATTATATAAACGTAACGTTTTCGTATTGTAAAGCTTTCGAAAACCTATATTAACTCTTCCGTACTGTTTAATCGAGACGAAATTATTGCTTACATATATTCCGTTATTTCTGCGGTAGGTTTAAGGTTTAAAAATTTATTAATGAAGTTAAAATTATATATTATATATCCTGAGTCTAAATTCAATAAATTCGTTCAGGGGTAAAACGCGACGTTTATCGTATTACGTTATTTAGAAATTATAATATATTAGAATTTGCTTTATCTTTTTAAAAACTTCTATTATTTTTTAAGTAATTAACTTTATTATACTTTTTGATAAGCGGTAGACTTTTTCCTTTAAGATTAATTAAAGAAAATTGACTTTTGATATATGTTATTCTCCTATTATTAAAACGAAAACTGTCTAGGGTTTATAAAAAATATATAATAATACTTAAGTAACATATGCTAAACGCCTAAGTACGTTTTTTAACGGGTACTCTATATATTTAATTTTTAATGCTTTCTTTTATTACCGTTTTGGCTCGGATAAAAACTTTATAATTATATCGTTTTAGCTTATAACTTAGGGTTTTCTTTTCGCGGTTAAGGGTTATTATTAAGATTTCTTTAATTTAAATCGTTCTAAGTTGAAAATTTTACTAGTATCTCGTAAAATGCTAGAAACGCTATTTTAACACTTTTTCACACGGGTTATGGCTAGGCTATATTTTAGTAATTTAAAAAGTTAACCGCTATATCGTAATACCGACTTTTACTGTTATCGATTTGGTTTTTTTTGCCATTTAAAAAATAATGGTCCAGGTTTGTATAATAGGAGCTAATACTATATATAGGTCGTTAACGTATATACTCGTCCTTTTTGTTTCCGGAATATTATGTCGCTATCCTTGTGCTATAATTTCTTGCCATTTTACGATTTATTCGTTTAACATTTTTGTTAATTTCGAGGTTTGTTTGAACCTTTTACGGTATTTCCGTTAGGTGTTAATTAGGAGTTTGCTATTGTATACCTTACCGGATTCGGCCAGGTTAACGTATGAGTTCCGTATTTCTTTTTTAAAAAAAAGAAAGGAGATTTACTTTCTAATTATTAAACTTATTCACTTTAGGATTTATTTCGTAAAATCGTTACTATTTTTATAAAAAGTATCGTATTTTTAAATTTTTATAAATATACGCTATAAAGTTTTAATTATAAGCTTATTTATTTTTAGTCGTTATTTTAAGGGTATTAATTAAATATCCCGCCGGGTCGAATTTTTCGGAAATCTTTCCAGAGGATATAATGATAAATAATGACAAGGTATTAGTTCGCGTCGTATAACGAATCCCTTTTTTAGGTAAGAGGTTATACCGGGTTTTATAAATTTAATAAGTTACCGAAAATTCTAATCCGGATTAATATAATCCCAAATATCGAGCACATAGGTTTTCGTTTAAAATTCGCCTTTTAAGCGATCTTAATCTTTAGGTCCCTTATAGATAACGGAGGACGTAGACGGTACGGTTGCTATTATTATTATTAGCGTATTTAAAGAATTATAATTAATATATAACTTATATCGCCTTGGTAATAGTTAATTAATTAATATATATGCCTAAATTAAACGAATAAAACTTTTAATTATTAGATATAAGGGATATTAGTTATTATTTTAATAATTCGTTACAGGTGCTCTAAAATGCGCATTGCATTTTAAGGCATTCTAGCCACGAAACATGTATGTTCCGATCAGAGGGATTCCTTAGTAAATGGAGTGCTAACGCCCCCCTGCTAGCCGACACATCTCGCGTCTCGCGGGGCGTATGGCGGGGCGTATGGCGGGGCGTATGGCGGGGCGTCTCGCGGGGCGTCTCGCGGGGCATCTCGCGGGGCATCTCGCGGGGCATCTCGCAGAGCGTGTCGGGCTTAATTTCGCAACAATTTGATACCTACGGAATTAAATCATTAAAATAAATATCTCTTAAAGAGATAAATACTTGTTATATAAGATAAACAAAATCTTTAGCCAGCAGAAAGGTTATAGCAAAGAATTGCTACTAACAGCTAATAAAAATAATCTATTACAAGCGGGTTAAAAAGATAAAAAAACAATATAGCGCTTATAATAAGCATTATTATAATAAGTGCACTTATCTAAAAGCTGAAAAAGGCGGTTAGCGGAAAATAATACGATTAATTAGAAGAAATTTAACATGTTACAGTTAAGTTGTTAAGGTCAATTATTAAGGGGCGCTAAAAACTATCTGGTAAGCTTGTACGTCTAGTAAGCTTATATAATACGTTAATTAAATAATAAAGAAATTAATTTTAAAATGGATTACATATCTTAGTTAATATATTCGAACGCCTTGATTAAGTTTTACCGGTTTATTATTTTATTTTAACTGTAACGGAAATTATACTCGATATAATGCGAATAATATTACGTTAATTACGACATTATTACCCTTTATATACGCGCGTATTCTCTTAGTAGTTTATTCCTTTTAATGTAATTTTTCTTTTGAATTTTATAACGCGTTTTTTCTTTTATATAGAGACTTTATTACGATATTAATATATTTAAATCGGTGAAAAGAATTTCATTGCCGGTTTTTATAACGTATCAAAAATTATTTTAACGTCTTATAACATTTAATTAGGATATACGAAACTTAATTTATATCAAGAAATATTAAAGCAGCGTTTCTCACATTTTACAAGATATTTAAAAAACTTTTAATTAGGATAATCCTAATTAGAAAAAGGATAAAAATATTAACTTTTAATAGTAAAAAAAGATTTCAATCCGTAGGTTAAAACGTGGTAATCGTAAAGGGTTTTATACGGACCGAGAAGGTGATAAGCGAAAGTATTAAAAAGGAAATACGTAGAGTACCCTTCATAAAACCTACTTAAACATTTATCATAGACTTTCGTAATATTATGATGTATTTTTAATTAAGCTTTCAAAGGTTGTCGTTATAATAATATAGTAGTAACTTACGTCGAAAGCTACATTTCTCCAGATTAAATTCTAGAGGATTAAATCGATCGTTTTTTAAAGATTAAAAGGAAAATAATTATTAAACTAATAAATTATTTATTAAAAGAAATAAAATAAAGGTTATCGTACTTTGTATCTTTTTTTAGCGTAATATAATGAAGGTTAACCTTTACTAGTTAAGGAAGTTATCCATTTTAAACATAGAGTTTACGATATATATCTTTAATTTAATTAGCAAGTTTTCAAATTGTAAATTAACTGTGTAAAGCGACGGAGTCTATAGAGATTATAGCTTCCTTACGACTAAGGGGTACGAAAAAGTTAATATGGTTTTTCGAATCGTTAGCGATACAGAAACGTTATGTTTATACGACGTAGCTTATTGTAAAAATTTAATATATAATTTGATATTATTCCAGTAGCTTAAATAGAAAGTATTTGTAAAATAATAACAGAATTCATAATTGTATTAGAAATAAATATAAATAATATATTATAATATTAATAAATAGATTATTTTAATTCCTTATCAATAATACTAATATAATACTACCTTATATAGCATTGGTTACTTATCAACAAAACCTGACATTCTAAATTATAAGATTATTACGAACTAGGAATAATATTATATACTACCTATAATTAGCGTATTTAAATTTAGAAATAATGGGTTAATTATAATCTAATACGGTAAAGATCCGTTTAAAGAATTTAAAATATCAAAATATGAAATATATGATGAAGCGAAAGCTAAAAGGTAAATACGCCGTAAGCAGAAAAAGGAAATATAATGATTAGTATGAAAAATCGCCGTTAGTTTTACAGATTTGGAAAAAATATTAAAGAATATAAATATGTAATATTTACCATAAATGAATATTTAAGTCCTAGTAAAGATTTATTTTTCAACTATTTAAACTAAATTCTATTAAATAAAACATTTTAATAGCTTTAAAAATGCTAAAGATTTAAGACAAATTTTTTTATTAAATAATCCAATACAATAACGAAAGTTTAAAAAGATTTCTAATTTTAAAACATATTTTAACAGCCTTTTTTTATTACGAAATTTAAACCTTTAAATTCGTATACCTATGTTCAAAAACGGTGGTAGAAAACGTTAAAGAGATATAATTAAAAAGAAAGCGATTACGATACGAAATGGTATTAAATTCCTTTCGTTTTTAATTTTATATATTTTCGAAACGGTTAATATATTTATATACCGTACGTTTAAACCGTACTTCTTTAACAAAATCTAAACGAGGTTTATTATATTTACCTACTTTCCCTTGAAGAGACGGGATCGTGTAGACAAAATTGGATAAAATGATAGATTGGTACCTCAATTCCTAGGCTTCACTAAACCGATCCCTTTCGCAGCAGCTCCTATTTACGTCGATTCGCGTCGGTGTTCTAAAGTAATTTCGCTACCCGGAGCAGCCGGGCAAACTATCGGTTATACTCCAGTTCATAACGTTCCAAATTTAAAATTTAATATTTATTAGCCGTTCCTATATAATTACCATATTGTTCAGCATAAATTCGAATAACGATTAATTAATATTATTTTTAGAAATTCAATCGTATCCGAAAATTAATAATTAAATATCATTTTTTTAGGAAATATTATTTAGATTAATAAAATTATTGATATTTTTCGTTTATTTCGTTATGTTATAAAGTTTAATAATTTTAAATATGACGGTTTCGTTAAAAATTTTATTAATACGGATTACCAGTATTATATACGAATTTTATCGTATATTAAGTTATAATAGTAATAGTAATTCGAGAATCGTAAAACGATTAAGCCGTAAGATTAACGAAGGCTCGTAAAAACCAGCTTTTTGTACGTATTTAAGATTTATCCTTAAGATTTACCGCGCAAAGTTTTACGCCTTTTAAGTTATATTATGTAACCATGCCGAGCCGTGGCGGGCATAAGGTTTATTAGGGTCGAAACTTGCCGATAACTACGCTTAAAATGAGGCTTTACGGGATTAAGATATATAATTTATCCTAAATCGTAAAAACTACTAAGTAGTTACCGTGTTCGAAGATACTGGGTATAGTATTTATCGTACGATTATATCGTGTAATAATTTTCATATATTTAGGTTAGCTTAGAAAATATAGCTTGAACTTATTAGTATTTTATATTATATTTATTCACCGTATAAAAATGGCGTTATAATACTTAATTAAGAATTTTAATAACCTTACTTGCAAACGAACGGCTACATGGCTTACGTTATAATAATTACCACTATTAAAGAATATAAAAATTTAATAATTAAGGTTAAAAACGTAAATGAGTTACGTTATTAATTAGCGATTTACGAATAATTATAAAATTAAAACTTGTTAATAAATAAGGTTATTACTCTTCGAAGCTATACTATAACAAAAAGATTACCATTTATAAAAATATTAAATACAAGGAGGAAGCTTTTATACGATATAAAAAAAATACAAGTTATCCGAATAAACCGAAATATTTAAATAAAATAATAATGAAATTTATATATATATATAATAGAATGTAACCAAATAATTTATTTTCTACTTAAATAAAAAGAATAATTTTAAAAAAGTACTAACGTAATACCTTACGAAATTAAACAAAACGAGCCTATTATTATAACAATAATAATTTTTATACGAGCGTTTTACTAGAATTATTGCCGTCTTTTAAATTATTACTACTATCAACGTTTGCTCTAATAATTATCACGATTATTAGGTCGATGGAAATAAAAGTCTTAACTTTTTTATTATTATTGAACTTAAAGTAACTATAAAAAGTAAAACCGTACAACCTTACGCGGTAACCTTGCAACGCGTATTTTAACCTTTTTAATACGACGTATTTTGGAAATACTTTTCACGTATTAAAACTGGATAGAAAACGCTCGCGTATATAAGTTAGCAATTTAGTCGATAATCGATTTTGATCGTTAGCTTTAACTTTGATAGATTGAGGGTAATATTAATTAAAACGTATTAAGCAGGTTATTAATCGCATTTGAGATAGTAGGAGGGAATAATAATATACGTCCGTAATAAGCTTTAATATAATACGGAGGTTTATTTTAAAAATATATATTTATTTAGGGATAAAAAATATAATTAATTGAAATTAAGAAAATATATTATAGGTACAATATTTAGATTAATTACTACGAAATCCTAAAAAACGAATAGGGAGCATGTTTACGTCGCAAGCTTATACAGTAGGTTAATATATAATATAACGATATTAATTATATTAGGCGGTTAAAGGGTAGTATTAATTGTTTTTATAAATTTAATTAATTAAATTACGGTAACATAATGTTATATTTCATTTAAATAATACGTTTTACGTTATCAAATTAAATGCTTATTAATTCTATTTTAATAATAAATTTTATTTCGATAAAACTTAAAGAAAAATGTAAAAAATATTTAAGCGAAAAAGTAAAAATTGTAATTTATAATTTGCTGGCGAATTCCTCCGGTCGAGAAGTAATACATATGATATTAATATTATTTTTTTCCGAGATTTGTTGTTAATTAAGTATCGTATTTTTTTATAATGCGAATTTATTATCTATTAACGTATTATATAAGCTTCTCGGATACACAAGCTCGTCGAACACTTTTTGACATTCCGCACCAACAAATTCAAATTACTTAACTATAATATATCGCATTAATTAAAATTAATCGGATTTTTTTTCGTTAAACGTATTTACAATTTCATTATAAATGCGCATATTATATCCAAGCTTTCTTTAAACGCTATCTTTTCGTTCTTACGTTTTAACCTTTTTACGATAATTATTTTTAACTATTATTAACTGTATTTTTCCACCACCCCTTTTTTTGGCGGCCAAAAAAACTTATCCTTTTCATATAATATATTTCCCTCCTTTTTGAAAACGTTTATTTTTAATCCTTTAATATTTACTTAAGATGTAACTAATTTCGAATAATTAAGCGGCCTTTTATTTAAAAAAAAATACTTTATACTAAAATATTAATTAATTTTTAGTTAAAAAATTAATTACTTTAATAATTTTTATCGGCGAACTACTTTAATAATTTTTAATTCTTTTTTACAAATAACGTTTTTATCTTTTTACTTTCTTAATATTTTTAAAAGTTTTCGCGGGCGGAGAAATCGAACTGGTAAAAGTTACCAAAAAAACGGTCGGTATAAACATAATTAGAAGAATTTCGAATTTCGAAAAAAAGATATTAATATCGAATAAAACGATATCAATTACGGCGAATCCGGATTTAATATTTTCGAACGTTATAACAGTTTTAAACATATCGTAAAAACCGGCAGAAAAATCGTTTTTAATAATATAAATATAATAACGTCGTATAAAACTTTTAATATATAACGAATAAATATATTTTAATAGGAAAAGAAATACGTTAAAGGATTAAAGCTTATGCGAAAAATACGCAAATATATAAAATATAATAATATTATAATTAACGTAATATTTTTCGAATTATATTAAATAGTAATTTTCGTAACCGTTAAAAATAAAGAAAATACTTTAAATTTTTCGTACGCGTTTAAATATATTAATCGAAATACTAAACTTATTTTAAACCTAATTTATTTATCATGTTACTATTGTTACTTAATGTAATTCTTTAACCAATTATTAATAAAGAATTATCGCTAAATTAATTTTTAAAATAATCCTTTCCCGTTATAATAATAAATAACAGTATAATTTAATTTTAGAAATTAATAACCTAAATAATTATAATTTATTTTTTATTCTCTTTTTAAATTTGTTTAAGTTTTTCACGTTTTTCGATACTAATAATTACTATACCCGTTACCATAAAAAGCTTTATTAAAAATTTAATTTCGTCGAAATTATAAATATCTTTTTTTATAAAACCGTATTTTACGATAATAACCCGGATACGCTAGAATTACTTCTGAAATATCTCTAGATTTTCGCATAATACCTTTTAATAATCGATTTTCCGATTTAAACGCGTTAAAAAACTTTTTTACTATTTAACAAAATTAATTACCTAATTAACCCCGACGCGTTCCGTAACGCGTTACGTAAATAGCAAATTCGCCATATCTTTAATATGTTAACGCCGGACAAAAACGCTCGCGTATTTCAGTTAAAATTTTAATCGTTAATGGGATTTTTTTTCGATTACCGTTAATTTTCGCAAATTCGATATAATATCGGCTCGGAAAGGTTTATCGTAAAATCGGTTTTTTAAAGTAAATAAAGGGACGTCATATATAAAACCAAGCTATCCGAAATTTAATTTCGGGTTTCGTTTTTTAGCCTAACTAACTAAGTGTATTTTAGCTTTTTTTATAAAGCGTTCCATAATATTGGTATTAAGAAAAGGACGATTAAAAATAAATAGTAAGAAGGGTTAAAAAAGTGTCCGACAAGCTTGTATATACAAGAAGCTTATATAGTACATTATACTTTTTTACGAAATAAACGTTACGTTATTTAAATATTTCGTAACGAAATTTTCAAACGCGTTTATTTTTTGTTTTACAATTTTAAGTGTCTTAAAAGATATATATTTTACATTAAATAAATAACTAAAGGTTCAAGGAAATCTTAACCGTAGGTTATAAAATTATAAAAATTAAATTTATCAATTCTAATAATGCCGTATTTATTATGAATGAAAAGGTAAGTTTAATAAACTTAATAAGATAAAAAACGAAAATTAATATTTAAAAAGTTTAATATAATTACTTAAAGGTTTTTCATATTAAAATCGTTAAAAATAAATTGGTTTTAAATATTCGTGATAATTTACATGTAGGAAAAAGTTATAGTTTTCTAATGTAAATTATTAATAACTTATTTAATCATCTTAACTAAAGGCCGGTTATTACTATTTTTATTATTATTGAATAAATCAATAAGGCTTTATCGAACGAAAATAAGCTTTTATTATAGTTTTTTATCTAATCAGTGCTGATTGTCTGAGTATGTCACTATCCAGGTAAGGGTTGATGGGAAAAGTCAACGCGTATATTCATGGTATTGAACCTAGCAATTAATGAGTTTAGAAAGCATGATGAGTGGTAATGATGTCCTGGGGGTAAACTGATAGCGAAAAGAGCGTCCTAATATACATGTAAGATCCGGACAAACCAATCAGCCGAATCCGAATGCAGGCGTAACACCCTGCCCTATTTCAATATATAAAGATATATATTATAATATAAATTTCGGGTATTAAGTAAAAAAAGACCAAATTCATTATTATTACGTCGTAAAACGTAATTGTATACATTAAAAATATAACGAGTATTTAGAATTATAAAAGTTATACTTAAGTAAATAATATTAATTATATATTAAGTTATTAAAATATATATATATAATTATGGTTAATTATAGAAGTTTTATAAATTGTATTAATTATTTTGTAATACAATATAAATTTCGTTTAATCTATATATAGTTATTAAATTTCTTATCACTATATTATTATTTTATTATAAAAATAATAAGGTTAAGTCTTTTTTTACATTTCGTCACTTACATAACTTTAAAACCAAACCGAAACCGTTATAATTTAATAATAAATATTTATTAAATACTAAAAGCAACACCTTTTTCGCGAATATTGCAATCGATCGAAGAAATTTTCACACTTGCATTATAAAGTTCTTTAAAAAAGTAATGAAATAATAAACGAATAAGTAAAATATAATAATTACTTTTATATTTAAAACGGGGTTATTATTGTTTATATATATTTTATAATGGTTAGGTTAATTAACTAACTATTAAACTTAAGTCGACGAGTTTATAATAGTAGAATATTGTAAAAGATTAAGTAATAAATAACTTAATTACGTTTCGTAATACTAAGAGTGTTTTAAATAACGAAGTTATATTATAAGCTGTCGTTAGTTAATCAAAGAATTTAATAAATGTATATATCTTAATCTTAGTTTAAGGTATTTAACTGGTTTAGACTTTTCAGCTTTTTAAGCCTTTTAAGCTATTTTTCTAGCTTAATTATTTTAAGGTGTTAAGTTTTTTAAATCTTTTAAGCCGGTTACGTAATATCTTAGTTTAAATCGGAATTTAGTTTTCTTAACGTTGCGATTATTTGGTAAGGCCAAAACCGTTAAATTATAATACGATTTTCCTTTTTTTTAAATTTTTATTCTTAAAAATTAAATTATTTGTTTATTATTGTGGATAAATCATTTCCTTTTTTTATACTTAATATATCAGATCGTATTAAAAAAATTCGTTTTTGTAACCGTTTTAACATTTTGGTTTTAATATATTATTTTATTATTATTAGGAAAAAGAAAATATATATTATAAGGTTATTCGGGGGTTTTTAAAATATACGCGATATGTTTATTATAGAGGTTCTTACGATATTTTGGGTCCTTTAAAAGTTAAATATAAAAAGTTTTCGATAAAAAGGATTATTTAAAGCGAGAGGAAAAATAAGCGCGGGAAATATTACGAACCGTTATAAATAAGTTAAACCGTTTATAAAAATAAAAATGGTTTTTTCGTTTTCGAGGTGTCGAAATATTCCGTCGAGATATTTAATACTCGGAAATAATAAAAAAGTTCGAGCATTTAGAAAAAGAATCATAGTAATTAAAATTTACGGTAACCGCAGTTATATAAGTCGTAAGTTTAATTAGTTAAAATAATATGGATATTATTAATTGGTTAATTATCGATTAGGGTGTACCCGCCGTTGCTGATAAAAATTTTCTAATAATTATTAAGCGTTTATAAAAATTTTTACGAGTTTTTAGGAAATTTCGAAGTTTAAGTAATTTTTTTATTTAATTAAGTATTACGTAAGTCCGTTAATTTTTCGTATATATAAGATTTTTTCTACTTTATATTTTTTTCGTTTTTTACTTTTACGTTATTTTATCCAGTATATATTTTAATAATATCTGCGATTAACTTAAGTAAAAATATATAAAATATTGGGTAAAGTTTAATTTTGAGTAATAATTATAATTAGTAATTAATTTTTAAACATTCTTTGATAATTTTATAAAATTTAATGTATTTAAAACTAAATTTTTAGTCGTTAGGTAAATTATTTTCCTTTTTAAAAAGGTTAATTCTTTTAATCGTTTTCGGTTATAATATTTTTTTATTTAATTTCGTAGGAATTCGAATTATATTATCAATTTTAGTATAGTTATTTAAATTATTTTAATATAAGGATAATTTTTACATTATATAATTATTTTATTATGTTTTTTTATAAATTTTTAAAATAAATCCAAAATTAATTATAGACAAGATAATTTTAATATTTTTGTAGTAATTAGTATTATACGTTATTTAAGTTATTAGTAATTTTTTAACTTAGTTATTTTATTTATAATTAATGTAATATCGTAAATATATTTTAAATATTTAGTTTTATTATTTTATTTATTTATCCGTTTAAGGTCGGAAAATATTAGATAATTTGTAATTTAAACCGCTTTATGTTATTAAGTTTTATTAAGATTTAAAGGTAAACGTAATTTTTTATTTAAAATAATTTTATAGAGTAATTTATGTATATTAAAAATATTTCTAAAAAAGGTGTATATTATTTATTCGGCGTTTATATTTTCGTTATAAGGTAGAAAATAAAAGAATTTTATGAATCGGTTAATCATTATAAAGATATTATCATAATAGATATTTATAGTTAAATTTTCTGATAAAAAAAGTTTAATGATAAAATTTATCGTAATAAAATCTTACGGTCGTTTTGCGATTAATGACGGTTGTAATTCTTTATACGGTTTATATCGTCGTATTTTTATTTCAACGTAAATATTATATTGGTGTAACACTTTATATACGATATTATTTATTTTAGGAAGATTATAAATACGTTAAAAACGTTTTAAAGCTTTGTAAATATCTAGATATCCGTATAGTTAATATTAGTGTACGTTTTGTATTAGGTTTTTTTAACATTTCTTTGCAATTTATATTTTATTTAACTTTTTATTTTTTAATAAATTGTTATTATATGTTATAATTTTTTAATGTATATTTAGAATTATTACTTATATTATCGTAATTTATTATAAGCGTAATTGTTTTTTTATAATAATATTAAAAAATTACGTAATTAATTTTGATTGTTTTTTTAAGGTTTAATTATTTGCTATATACGTCGGGCTTTTTACTTTTTTAAACCTTTTTTATAAATGATAATAAAATTATATTCCGTTAATTTTTTTGCATAACGAAATTATCGTGTTATAAATTTTTTAGTCGTTGTAAATTGGGTAAAACTTTTATGATCCGTATAAATTTTAACCTGATATTAGTTACTTTTAACACAATATTTGAATTTACGGAATGTTTTAACAATAATCAAAAAGTTTTTGTTAAAGATAGTATAACGTAATTCGGGTTTTTGTAATTTGTAAGAAAAGAAAGTAATAAGGTATAGTACATTTTAATTATTTCGTTATTCGATTATTACGTTTAAAGTATAATTTAATACGTCGGTTTTTAATTTTATTAGGTGGTTGGGATCGTATATGATTAATATTAGTTAGGTAATAATCGCTTTTTTAATTTGTTAAAAAAAAAACTTTCATTTTTAGCGTTTATTAGAACTTTTCTTTGTCCGAATAAGTTTGTTTAAGGGTATTATTATTTGGTTAAAGTTTTTAATGAATTTTTGATAGTAATTGATAAATTCGAGCAAGGTTTATTTTTTTTAATTATAGTGGGCGTTATTTAATTTCGTATTGTAGCGATTTATTTAAGGTTTATTTTAATATGTTCAAAAATAATAATGTAATTTCAAATAATTAATTTTCTATATAAAAAATTAACTTTTTTCCGTATTAAATAATATATTGGCGTTTTTGAATAATTGTAATATATTGTAGATATATTTTTTATGTTTTTTTTAATTTTTGGAAAGATAAAAATGGCGTTAAGATAGTATTTTATAAAGATATTAAAATGTTTTCAGAGGATATGATTAATTATACGTTAAAAGGTAGTAGGTGCGTTAGTAAGTTTTATAAGGGTAATAAGATATTTGTAAAAACCGTATTTAGTTTAAAACGTTATTGTTTATATATATTTTTTTAAAATCGAATTAAGATATATTTATTTTAAAAAATAAGAGCAGTAAATTATTAAGTTCCGTAAAAGCGATTTTTTATTTTATTGATAAGGGGTAATGGTATTTGATATTTTATAGTAACGTTAATATGTTGTCTATAGTTTATAATTAGTCGTAGTTTTTTATTTATTTTTTTTTGGGTACGAAGAATATAGGGTATTTAGTTAGTAATTTAGATTATCGCATTTTTTTTTAGTTAGTTTTCTAGGTATTTTTTTAAGTGTCTGTAATTTTGTTTTATTAAGGTTGTAAATAGGATAAAATTTGATAGATGTTTTTTTTTAGCATAATATCGTAATCTTATTTGTTATGTTTTGGTAATTTCGTTTCGAGCTGTTTTTTGAATAGTTGCTTATATTTATGATATTGTAGCAGTATATTAGTTAGTTTTTTTAATTTTTAGAATTGTTGTTGTAAATTATTATTTAATTATTATAATTTTATTTTGATAGTTGTAATAATACGTCGTATTTATTTGTAATGCTTTTTTTTATATATCGTGTTTTCGTAGATAGTAAGGTTTTTATTGTATTTTTATACCGGTATTTGTCGTTATTTCTGATTGAGTATTAAGATTTTTGTTATTTTTATTTGTGCTTGTTGTTGGGTTATGAAAAAAATTTATTTAGTTAGTTTTTTAGTTAATTAAGGGGTTGTATTAGCGTAATTATATTTTTTTTAAAAGTTATGTCGTAGTCTTTTAGTGGTATAATGTCAAAATTAATTATTATTCGTTTTTTTTGGGATAAAGATGTCGAGTGAATTAATTTCGCGTATAATATTTTTATTATCGTAAAAAAAAGTCAATTTTTGATGGTATTCGTAATATAAGGGTTTTTTTATATTTTGATAGTAATTTAAGTCGGTTAATTACTTTAGGTATAATATAATTATTTTTTAAAATTCCGCTATTTATTATAGCGATGTACTAGTATATTTTAATTTGTATTTTTATAATGATAGGGTTTTCGTTATCCTTTATTGTTATTAAAGTTTTTTTAAGAGCTTTTACCGGTGTTTCCAGGTTTTATTTTTCTGTGGTTTTTCTATAGGTAGTTTTTATTTTTTGGGTTTTGCTTAAGTTGTTATATTTAGGTATATAGTTTGTTAATTTCGTTTCGTAATTATTTAATATTGTCGGCAGTTAGTGCTTTGAGGTGCCCACGGCTGGTGGGTCAGGCTGTAGGATGCAGCCTGGGACACCTTTTGTCTGGAAGAAGCTCTTTGAGCATGGATTTGGATATGTAATAGGAGCTTGGCCCAGACGGTTTTAATCTAGAGCAACATCAACATACAGTTTGCGCCAGGCTATTGCATTTAATTACTATAACTGCTAACATGGTAACATTTTTTGGTTGTTAATTAACACTTAATACGTTAAACGAAATAGTTATTTACAAAGCTAAATTAACAGAAAGAACGCGAAATTCTAAAACGAATTATTTAGCTAACAAAAAGTTTAGTAATTAATAATAGCGAACGAGTAATTAATTCCCGGCCATCTCCCTGCTAAGTAAAACGGCCTATTAAAACCCCCATTTCCTTTCCCTTAATAAGGACTTTTTTATAATAAATACGTTTTTTAGAACAAAAAATATTACAATAAGGAAAAGGTAAAACAAAAGCCCATATTAAGTATGGCGGTAAGGAAAAAACCTGCCTTTAGGGCGTTTTTAAAAGATACTCTATTAACTTAATTACTTTAATAATTAAGAAATAAGCGATATAAAACCCTTATCTAAAAATAACAAAACGTAAATAACTTGAACAAATTTTATATATCCTTAAGTATTAATATAAGTAGTATTAAACGCAACGTTAGGGTACGAAAAAAGAAGTATTAGCAGGTCGAAAATAAAGTTAAAAAAATAAAATAACAAAACGAAAAGCTAAAGTTTTAAACCCAAAAAACAGGTGATGTAATGGACCAGCTCGAAAATGCGATAATTTAATTATTAGATACGTTCCAACCATAAAAAACGCGAAACTTTAAAAATTTACGCAGTATTAATATGCAACTAAAAACGTTAAAAAGCGCTTTACTTAAGGTTAAAGTAGGTAGTTTTAAAGAAGTACCTATCACCCTGAAAAGCGATATAAAGGAAATTAACTTATTAAAAATAGGCGAAACGAAACCTAAAAAGTGGTTCACAAAAAAGCCTAACCCCTTAAACCCCCTGAAAAGACAGAAAAACAAGCCACCTAAGGGAAAAAGAGTGGTACGTAATAACCTGAATAATTTAAATAATTCCTTTTTAAATTCGTTTAAAGGTTTCTTCAAAAAAAAAAGACCATTATAGTTTATTTAATAATAATAGTTCTAGTAGTTTAAACAACTTTAGCGAGTTAGGCCTTAACTTAAAGGACTTTAAAAAGTCCAGTAATAAAAATAGTAAGTTACGTTAAAAGCGTTTTAATTTTTCCTTAGATAACGAGAATTATTTGGCAGGTTAAGCTAACTAGAAGTTTTAAAGTAATACTTTAAATTTTGCGATAGAAAAGATTAATTACGTAAACGGGATGAAGTTAAATTAATTATAGGTATTAAAAAAGGTACGAAAATGTTAAAAAGATTCTGAAAGATTTACGTAATAATAAGCAAATCCTAGCAAAAATCGTTTTAGAAAGAATTTAATAAAGTTATTTACGACCGAAGAAATTTAATATAATTTACCATTAAATTTTAAAAGTTTTTCCGGAAGGTAAAAGGTTATGGTATGCGATTAAAAACGGAAAAATAAATTATTATATTTTTTATTATTATGGAAAACCGCATTAGTAATTAGTATAAAACCATTTAATTAGTACTGCAGTAAACGGATTATTCTTTTTAATAACTAATCGACGACTTTAACAGCGAATTCTATAACCGATTTAATAAAAAAAAGTAACGGACGGTCCGTTAACGCCCGGGAAAGCAAAAGTAATAATACTCGAAATAACAAACCCGTATAAAATAAAGATAGGTAGCTACTTTATTTTAATTATGGCAAATATAGGTATATAGCGAAGAACTGCCTTAAGTTATAAAAGGATAAGAACAGTAAAGGCAAAAAAAGAAAACGAGGTTAAAATAATGGCCAGTATTAAGGTAATAATAATAGCAACAATAATTAAAACAACCGAAATAATAGCTTTCGTAATACCCGTAGCGGTGGATAAAGCGAAAAATAGTTCATCCCTAAGGGCCTAAAAAACCTATACCGATTAAACGGAAAGATCTTTAGCGCCCACATCGACAATTAGCAGCTTTAGAACCTTATATAGTGGTATAACGAGATAATTTAAAAAGTTAACTTTACTGTAATTTTAATACTCGAAAACGTTAAAATAATTAAAATAATTAAAATTGTAATAACTGATTATACCGACTATATTAAGATTAAAAGCCTTAAACGTATTAAGTTATAAGCGATTTAGGGCCTTAAGTTATAGGGAACCGATTATCTTAAACTACGGTTACAAGTAATTAAAAGCTTTAGGTTTTAAGTAATTAATCGCGCTAAAATTACAGTAATTAGCAATTATGTTAATATTATGCTATAAATAACTAAACGCATTAAGCCATAGGTAGCTAATTACCTTAAAACAACTAAATCGATAGTTATAAGTAACGTTATGCTTTTATATATATATTTATCCATGGAAAACGATAAAAATAAGTTACTTTAGGATTTAAAAACAAACGTTAATATTATTAACAATATCGGCAACTTCGAAACGGACTCGATATTAAATATTAAATTTAAAGAAATTTATATTATAACAGGCGAAAAGCTTATAATTGTTATTTTTATCAGTATTATGAAATAACCCTTAAAAAACCTTAATAAAAAATAACGAAGTTATGATAAAATGTACGTTATATATTAACGATTTCCCGCTAAAAGTATTTTTTGAAAAGATATTTTATAAAAAAGGAAATTACCTAAATAAAAATACTTTAGTTAACCTTAATGAAATTAAATTAATAATTATTAACGTTCCCCGGAAAAAAAGTTTTTTATAATTTTATGGGAAATTAAAGTTTATTATTAAAAACTTAAAATTCCTAAATAATTATTAATAAGGATACGGGTTAAAAGGGTATTCGGTAAAAAAATAACGGTATTAATAATTTAAGATTAACTTTTTTAGAAATATTTAAAAACGGTAAGATTTTTATAACAAACAAAGTTATAAAAAAAATCATTTTTTAATATTACCGCTTTTACCACCTTAACATTTAACGATTAATTTAAATTATTAAAAAGTTTACGGAAATAAACCTAAACTTTAACGATATAAAATCGCTACCTTATATAATGTACGACAAAAAAAAATACGGAAAATACCGTCCATTAACCCTTAAAAAAAATAACTTACGTAAAAAAAATTATTTAATATAACGTAAATTTAATTAAACTTATTAATATCGAAAATAACGGCTATTTTGGGCTTATTATAAACGATTTATCGCGTTATAAAAAGTATTACTTATTTAAAATTAAAAACGAAATTTGAAAAAACTTATATACGTATATTACGCGGATAATTAAACGTTTAAAAACGTTACCCTTAAATACGGGAAGTAAAAAACAAATAATATAAATCTTACGCTTTAACGGTAATAAAAAATTCGGCGTAACGAAAATTAAAATTTTTTACGCAGTAAAAAATATCGAATTAATAATTTTTAACGCTTATAATTAATATCAAAACGGAATTACGGAACGCGGTATATAATTTCTTTAAAACGAAATACGCGTAATAATAACGTAAATAAAAATACGGATATATTTTTAAAACTTTATAATAAAAATTATAACGCATACCGTTAACCGAATTAATTAATTAATAATAAAAAATATAATATTAATCGAATATTTTAAAAACGTATTCGAACTTAATAAATTTTATAAATTTAATAATAATTTTTTCGCATTTTTAATAATAAATATATAATATTAATTAATAAAAATTATAAAACCAAATTAAAAAAGTTAATAACCCGAAAAATTAAAAAAATATTATTAAATTATTAAGATATATATAATTATAAGATTTAATTATTAAAAAGCGGCAAATTATTAATAATACCATATATTATTATTTATAAAAATTTAAAAAAATTAAAATAACCCCTTAATTCGAAAAATATTATTCGGTTATTCCCGTAACCCGTACAAAAACGTTTAAAATACCGTTAAGATTAGAAATAAGGCGTTAAAATGCAGAACAGGGACGATAACGTCGTTTCAAAGGACGATACGGACCAGGAAACTAAGCAAGTTAAGCGGGGACGCCGGAAGAAAACGGTCCCCGAACTATACGCCCTGGAAGCCCCAGATAAAGCCCCTGAACTAATGCATAAGCTGAAACTGGCTTTAACCCAAAAAGGCGATGATTCAAATAGTTACGACCCGTACTCGTACCCTTTTTTTTCATTTCCACCCACTATTAACTGATGTCGACGATAAAGACAGCTATAAGCTATATGCCGTGGTAGATAACGGCCCGTTATTAAAGGAAATAATAAAAGGCCCAAAACGCGAAATATGGCTTAAAACCATTTTCATTAAAATTAAAAAAAACCTTTAACGTGGTACTTTCTGTTTTACAGCAAATAATAAGGGCTATAGGTATCTAGTAAACGCCAAATAGGTATTAAGAAAAAAATATACGTCCACAAAAAAGTTAAAAAAATATAAAGCCCGAATTTACGTTAAAGGATTTACTTAACGGAAAAATATTAACTATAACAAAATAACAACTAACATTACAAAAGTTATTTATTGGAAAATTTTAATAACCTTAATTATTACCTTAAATTAACATATAATTTAAATCGATTTTATCGTTACTTATTTAAATAATAACTTAAAAAAAGATATTTACATAAATTTTTTTCCATATTAAAAAAATATTTTGATACGTACCTAAAGGATAAGGAAATATATTAATATTACATTAAGAAAATATTAAAGTTATTAGGATTAAATATTATACGAAAATAATTTACGTTATTTATTAAGAATTATTTATAATACGTAATAAGGTACGAAGGCGTAATTAATAAAGGAAATACTTACGAATACATAAACCTTATAGGGAAATTTAATTTTTCCAATTATATTAATAAACCGGATATAACGTTTGTAATATTAGTTTAAGTTAAATTTATAGGTAACCCATTTTTAAAGCATTAAGAATATATTAAGCGATTATCGTAATATTTAAACGGTATTACAAATTTATCGTTTCGGTACCGAAAATTAAACGAAAAATACCCGTATAAGAAATATAACGATTTAGGCTTATTTGGAATAATAAATATAAGTTTTGTAAACGATAACAAATCGGCGAAATCCACTACAAACTGCGTATTTTTTTAACTAAAGTATCCGTTTTATAATTTTCGAAATTATAAAGTATTATTACTAAATGTATTCCTAAAATAGAATATGTAAAAATGGAAATAATTATAACGAAAGCAGCTAAAATTAGGAATTTCCTAACGGAGCTAAAATTTATGCCAAAAAGCTTTATTCCCATTTTAAAAGATAATATAAGTACGTTAAAGTAAGTAACAAAAACCTAAATAACCCGAAAAAAACGTTATATTTAGTTAAAATACCATTACGTCCGGCAGGAAATACAAAAAGGAAATATTTGCTTTTAGTACGTTAAAAATAAGAATAACTTAACAAATAAGTTTACGAAGCCCTTGGATAAGGTTGATTTCGAACGATTCGTAGCGAACTTAGGACTTAAAAGGATATAGGAAATTAATTAATACAGGAACTTAATTTCTTAATAAATTAAAACTTAGTTAATTATTTTTAAGGGATTTAGTGGTCGAGGATATTTAAAGCAAGAGGGCGTATCAGTAGTTAGTGCTTTAAAGTGCCCACGGCTGGTGGGTCAGGCTGTAGGATATAACCTGGGACACCTTTTGTCTGGAAGAAGCTCTTTGAGCATGGATTTGGATATGTAATAGGAGCTTGGCCCAGACGGTTTTAATCTAGAGCAACATCAACACACAGTTTGCGCCAGGCTACTGCATTTGATCACTGTGACTGCTGACAAATATATTGTTATTGTTGTTTTGTTAATTTTTTTTTAATTTTTTAATTTATTTTTTAAGTTATTAATTAATCGTTTAAAGTTATTATATATTATGGTATTATCGTCGTATTTCGCTTTTTAACCGCAGTATTTTTTAAATTTATTCTTATATTTTTATGTTTTATTTAGTAAATTGGTTTTTAATTATTTAAAGGGTATTTTATTGGGTAATATTATCGTTATTTTTATTATTTTAAAGTCTTTTTATAAATTGTTAAAGTTTTTTTTTTAATTATTTATCGATTATGGGAATCGGTGGTAAAGATAAGTTAGAAATGTAGGTTTGTAATTATTCGTTGGCTTATTTTTTTTATTAATTTTTAAATTAGTTTTTTTTGTTTTGGTGGTTGTATTATTCGATATGGTAGAAAAGGTTTTATTACGGGTATTATTATTTTTTTAGTTAGTTTTATACCGCCGTTTTTTGTTCGATATTTTCTTAAAAGTTAATTATTCTAAAATGTTTATATTATTATTAATTTCGGGGATTATTTTTTTGTTATGTAATAAAATCGAATTTTTATTTTTATATACGAATAATTCGTCCGGAAATATAGGTTTTATATTTTTTATATTCGGGGTATTGAGGTTTGATATAATACATTCCGTAAAGTTTTTTATATGGCTTAGTTTTTTCCAGTAAAATTGTTTTTATTTATTTTTTACGTTTTTTAATCATTTTTGACTATTTCCATTAATTATTGTTGGTAATGTTTGTTTTTTTTTTCTAATAGTAATTATTATTTTAGCGATTTGTCTTATTTTTACTAATTTTATAATTATTAATATCAAGATTTTTGTTGTTTTTGTCGTTTTTTTATAGTTGCTTGCGATAGTTTTTTAGCTTTTGTTTATTTTTATCACTTATTTTCGTTTAAAGGTTTTGGTAAGTTTGTTTTACGTCGTATTATAGCAAAAGTCTTTTTATTCTGGGTACGTTGTAATAATTTCGTAGATATCGGAATTTAAAGTTTATTTTGCCATGGTTTTTTAGGTGATTTATATTAAGATATTTTATGGCCCGTTTTGTTATAGTTTTAGTACTTAATATGTCGTATGTTTTGTCGTTAGATTATATTAATTTTTATGGGTCCGGATTTAATATTATAAGATATATTTTGTTGTCGAGGTGCGTTGGTGTTAGTATTGTAGTGCGGTTTGTCATCGGTTTTTTTTTTTTTTTTTGACGTTGCGGGTTCGTTAGGCGTATTGTCGATCGTCGATTTTTACTGTTATGGCGATGTAATCGGTTAAGTATTTTAGTCGACTTATTTTGAATAATTTTTTGGAGATTTTTTTTTAGATTATTAAGAAATTGGGTTATTAATATTTTTTGTTTTTAATTAAGTTTCGAAAAGAGTTAGATTAATTCGTTGCCATTTTTGAAAGTAGATTTTTTTTCTGTCGTAATTGTTCAATTTTGATTTCCGTTTTTATTTTTCTATTTATTATTCTGAAAGCTTTTAAGAGGGTTTGTTCGAATTTTTCGTAATTCTTGTAAATTTGTATTATTTTTGAGGTTTGTTGTTTTAAGGGTATCGTGACATATTTTTTATCGCGGGTTTAAATTAAGTAACAGTATGATTTGAAAGTTGTTTGATAATAAATTTAACCTGTATAATTAAAGTAATAGATTGTATTAGGAAATATTTAAAATACGATCGGTATTAAGTAAAAAATAACTATAATTTAGTAAAAGTTTTATTAAAAGGTTTAAGTTTAAAAAGTTTTAATATTTTTCCTAGTTTTTTATTAGGGGTTATTTGGATGGGTTACTTTATATTAATAGATCTTTTATTAGGTATTTGTCGTATTTATTTAAGAAGTGTTCGGGTCGTTTAAAACGTTAAAGTAAGTTCTATATTATTTTGCTTAAGTTGTCCGATATGTTAATTATTAATGTTTAGGCGTTAAAGGATTTTTTCTTTAGTTAATGTCGGCAGATGTGTTGCACTTGATCTGTGGGCTGGTGTCTTGATTCCTTGGTTGCCTACTCATCTGCAAACGGGGGGGGGGGGGGCCCCCCCCAGCCACATATAGCTGCTTCCTGCTTTGTTCCTGCAATCCTAGGGCCACAAACCAAGCCCTTTCAGAAAATCACCTCAACTGCTCACAGTTAAGAAAGGCGATTATTTTTTTATCCGAATTTATGTTATTATTTTTAGGGATTTTATAGGTGGGTTATTTGCTAGTAGATATATTGTCGAAATATTGCTTAATGTTTGACGGTATTATTACATAAAAGTTTGTAACGTATGACGGTTAGGTTAATTAATTAATTATTAAACTTAAATCGACGGGTTTATATTGGTAGAATATTGTAAAAGATTATATAATAAATAACTTAATTACGTTTTGTAATATTAAAGGTATTTTAGGTAATAAAGTTATATTATAAATTGTCATTAGTTAATTAGAGAATTTAATAAGTAAATACATTTTAGTTTTAGCTCAAGGTGCTTAATTAGTTTAAATTTTTAAATTTTTAAGTTTTTTAAGCCATTTTCCCAGCTTAACTAGTTTAAGGTACTAAGCTTTTTAAATTCTTTAAGCCGGTTACGTGACGTTTTGGCCTGGATCGGAACTTAGTTTTCTTAACGTTCCGATTGTTTGGCAGGGCCAAGACCGTTAAATTATAACATATTTTTTAAAAAAAAAAGTTTTTTATTTTTAGTAAATATACAAGTTAAAAATTACTCGAAATATAATACTATTACATATATAATACGATAGTTAATTTATTATAAAGCTTATTAACGTTAATATTACGTTTTTAAAACTTAAGTTACGATATATAACTATATATAATAATTAATTACGAATAATAATAATAAAAATTTAAGTAAAATAAATTATATACTTAAGGAGATATATTAGTAAATGAATAAATTAAGGCCTTATTACGCGATTATTTCAAGCACTTTAAAAAGTAGCTAAAACTGGTAAATATTACGGATATTTTTAAATAATTAAGAAGATTTATTCGCCGGAAAAAAGAGGAAATGGATTACTATAGCTCTAAGAAATCTTCAAATCTGATAATTAACGCCCTAAATACTTTAAGGCGTTAAAGGGGTATGTCAGCTAGCTAGGGTTGCTAAGAGCGCCCCAAATACGGAAAGGCTCCCTCTGATCAGGAACATACGTGTTCCGGAGCTAAGCTACTTCAAATTGTTGTACGTGTGCAATAGCACCTATAACTTGATGAATACAACAACAACTGACATCCCTTATATCTGACAATTCTCGACAGTCTCATCTGCGGTTTCTAACTTGACTCTGTCATCTCAAGGGCCATTTTTGGATTGGGACACGGAAAGCGCGAGGAGAAATTAACATTCGCACTGCCATTGCCTGTTGCAGTTGAAACCATTGAGAAAAATGGCCCCGAGTTTACCTGGAGGTTTGTAGCGGCACACTCTTGCTTAATGGCCGCTAGGCGTGGAAAACTAGCATTCAAGTGACATTATAAAAGCCCAAATCATGGCGTTGCTTTTGCATGCATGAAGGGCCAATTTCATGAACGGGCAGGTGTCGTTACGTACTTGGGGACTAGGAGCAAGACAGCCAATTAGATAAATGGCCCGAGACACTCTCCATCTTTTGCCTTACATGCATTGATGCATTTATGTTATGGTCAACCTAGTGGAGGGGCCATTTCCCTGATTGGCTGACAGACGCCCAGTACCTTCCCGGGATCTATTCAGCAAAACAACATTAAAGTAGACTTCCCGTCGAAAATTAACTGATCCGACTTCCTCTCTTCTTCCCTTAGTAGTCTGTACACATATCGAATTGACGACCAGAGACTTAATTGATCCCGACGCATGGGCCCTCAAGGGCGAATTATCGCCCTTGGGGAACTCTTTTCAGATGCTTTTACGATAACCGAACGCCGCTCGGTAGCAAGCTGTTCGACAAGGAATCTGTACCACTTGGCGTAAGGCCGCCTGAGCTCCGGTTATACCCTCGGGATAGAGCACCTGTCCCCTGACGCCCATAACACACTGGCAAAATGGTAATCTAACTAACACATGCTTCCGCCTCCATAGGTTTACTGTTGCGCGCAAGTGTTCAGACACTAGCGTGCCCCTACACCTTAGACATTGAGGGGCCGAGCTCAACCTCGGCGCCTGCAACATTATATTTATCAGCGATGCAAGCTATGGGCCCCAAAGTTCTCAACGAGATAGTAGTATAGACTCTCAAAAAGCTAATTATGCAATAGAAAGTGGTGTAGAAACGGAGATATGGCTGTACGGACTAGGTTATTACGACAATCAAGGCCCTCTCTCACCTAATATCGATATTGATCCCATTTCAAGCGAGGTGACCTCAGGTCAACAACCAACTAGTATCACGACCAACCAAGTTGGTTTTGAACTCAATTTGATCCATGATTCACTTTCAGAACCGTTATCCCTAGCTATCAAGCCCTTTAATCCCCTCGGGCCACTCAAAATCCAGTCCTCGAATTTCGAGAGGCTATCACACGCAGAGGCCCCCCCTTCTCCGTCTTCCTCAGCGTCTTGTACCACAATATTCCCTCGGGATATCTCAGATACCGATAATCAACCATCGACTCCACCTCATCCGATAGAGAATCGGATATCGCCAGAAATCTCATCAAAGGATTGTGGACTATGTCAAAAGTGGTTCCGCGATACCGAAGAACTCATGTAAGACCTCCCTCGTGTCATCCTCAGCTTCTTGTTGTAGTGCTAATCTCGGGGGTGACAGTAAGCATTTGGCGGAATGTCATCCGGAGAAGCCAAACATTTGCGGTCGCACTCGCTGTGCGCCAGTAAAGAACCGGAGAAGCCTGAAAAGACACCTCAATACCACCAGAGCACACGGGTGTCCGACATACAGATGCTCTTGCAAATACGAGAATGGTCGAAAAGACAAGTTTAGGGATCACATAGACAAGTGCACGGTCCATCTTAAAGATTTATACACCTGTGTGTGCGACTTCCAAGCCAACAGTTTGGTGGACTTTCGATATCATTTTCAAGCTTGTGGGCGTCGAAATAGAGGGAGACCCCGAGGCACGACGAAGGCGGCGCCTAAGAAGGACCGGGTTTAAATCTTCTTATCATAACATAGTAATACGGGGTTACAGGTTCCTGAAAGGAAGGCTATAGAATATGATGTCCAGTGGGATTGGACTAAGTGGGGAACTCCCCGCTTTCGCGCAAGTGTCTGGCCTGGCAACTCTTCAGACACTTCGTTTAAAGAGGACGTCTCATGGTAGCGGATTGAGTAGGAGACACATTCACTTTGGTTTTCCTTTGTGCTCAATTTGCTGGGAACCGGAGAGTTACTTCATGTTGCTTCCTCCTTGGGACTTCCTCTGATTCTCAAATCTTGTGTTTTTCCACGAATCCACCATCCGGATTCAACATTGTTTTCATAAAAGTTGTCGATCAACACAAGCCTCCAACATGAGATGCGAATCCCCTATTTACCGCCTGTTGCAGATCACTCAGCAGACTGAAAGGGATACGAGAGAAAATGCGCTCCCGGCTAAAAAAATCGGTTACAATATACTGTAACTATGTTGCGATAGTTATATGGGACTATTTGAGTAATAAATAAGCATAATGAGCTGTTTGAAGTGAGTCTAGGTTGGATGACAACATGTCGCAATAAGCTCCCGATTTAAGCTTCCGGGTACTGCCGGCGACGGGCATTTTGGGGTGCGGGAAACCCCACCTTCGAGAGGATGGTTCACTATGTGATCATGTACCTACTTTCCTACGACAACTTTCAGAGACGGGAGCCTCGAACGTCACGTACTCATCCAAACCATTACAATGGCATCCAGAAAGACGTAATCGCATTCGACCTCTACGGGACGCTCCTATCCACGGAGTCCATCGCTGACGAGCTGACGAAGCACTACCAGGGGGACAACGCCGGGCTCCTAGCAGCGCTCTGGCGGCGATACCAGCTGGATCAACAGCATGGGTATGTATATGGTAGACAGGCACGCACGCGCTCAGAAGCCAACCACACAGATGCGGACTCTACTTTTAATCACCCCACCCCCTCCCCCCCTACGGCTCACGTCACAGTCAGGTCGTTATTAAAAAAAATTGACACACCCACACCTAATTAGTCCCACCCTTAAACTAACATAGTAACTTTAACAAAATCCAAAAATTAGCATAACTATTTTGAATTGAGCGATACATATATCTTTGAAAGACTATTTATCAGGCTATTAAATGTTACACATGGTTTTACGTATACTGGTTGCATTAACTTCTTCGATTTTGTTAAAGTTGTTATATTACTATACGGGTGTTGGTGTGCCAATGTTTCTGATAATGACCTGACAGTTACCGTCACGACCTGGCAAGGGCATGGCCAAGACCTACGGTCGGGGCCACGACAAAGACACCCATGCTAGGAAGGTTACGTGACATGGATCCGGGGAGGGTCCACGGATCCAGGACGGAGTGGTGTGGCACGGATCCGTCGCAACTCCACGGATCCAGGACAGAACGGTGTGGCACGACGGAGTCGTGCCTTCAAGGATCCATGAAGGAGCAACCCGATTGATAACAGTATATAGATTACATTCATTTCCATAGTTTAGATAGCATCAGCTTGCAATAACATTTGGTTATCTAGATTACCTTTGTATCTGCTATTACCAGACGTGAGTATTAGCAACCCAGCTGCCGCATTCTTCTCTCTTCGCTCTGCTAACGGTTCGCGCATAGCCCGGGTCACGTTAATACGAGACGAAACTCTATGGCTAGTATGACACTCGAGGCCTCCAACGGGTGGGATTCACGATGGTAGGTGGATGGCCGATATAGGGTATATGTGCAATGGGGGGCGAGGCACATATGCGGCTCGTGCTCGGGCAACACCTTAAAGGTATATCTACACAGATCTTCGAGGTCTATATCAAGTGATTTGGGTCGTCGGATTGGACCGCAGCGCTGGATAAAAGCCGTCGGAGCTCCGCAGGGAATTTCAGGCCAGTCGAAGTTACATTATCTTCCAGAAGAGGAAGACCATATGTTTTAGCGTCGAGCTGAAAAGAGCGTATGGGGTTCCGCACATAGATTGCTTGGAACTTTGGTGAAACCTGGTTGGTCAACAATCGCTAGATTCAATTCGGCCAAGAGTTCTGGCAAGCTGAAGCTACAACCACAACTCTTTTCGTATTTGATGAAATTGAAACTGCTTTACGATTAGTCGGCTTCCATCGGCGATTCCACAGGCGTTCTCATCATAGAGTATTTTCTAGCTTCATAACCGAGAGAACTGATATTAGTTCCGACAATGAAATAAACTATAAAGGACACATGGATTCCTGCAACGCTCGTAACAGTCAAGCAGATCCCGTCATCAATCGGAAACCAAACATTGAGCTAATCCCGAGAACCTCTGGCAGCGGCGAATAAAATGGCACCCTACACTATGAAAATCGAGATCCGGAATCACACGCCTAGTGAAGTCGCCTACGTCGCTAGTGCTCGCCTCAGCGGCGATGGCTATGTCAGCAGCACCGGATACAACGTCGGCGCCTCGTCTACTGGCGAGGGCGCGAGCCTGTCGAAGGGTGGCGGCCATGAGGGTCTCTTCATTGCTACGCTCTTCTCTATCTCTGGCTTCTCGCAGAATCTGCTGGTTTGGTCTTCGATGTCGGCTGCCTCCGACGGCAAGGTCATAGTTCAGGTGCGTTTCCTGAACGAGGCGTATCTTCGCTTGATTGGTGCCGGATTTGAACCCCGCTCGCAGATACTGACCCTACACCGCAATAGCTCGCATTTATCGATCCTGACAAAAGCGTCACCTCATTGCCGGACGCCTGCTATAACAGGCCGGGGTCCCTGGACCTGACGAGTACTAAGGCAGAGGCACGGGGAACGGTATCCGGTTACAGCGGTGGTTTTCATGTTAGTATACCAAGAGCAGGAACCCAAACACGTTAGATACGGCGAGGGACATACTTACCTTCTTTAGGCCACTCTCGAAAGTTGTGAACGAAACTATCCTGATGCGGCCTGCACCGTGTCTCTCGGGTACTGGAAGGTCCTCTAGAGACCGGTTCGGAATCTCTTGGGGCGTTGTGAATGCATGAATAGTATTGGTGGCCACCTGCTACCTTTCCTTGCGATGAGAGAGTCACTCACAATCTTTGCTCCACTATCTATAGGTTTATAAGGCCTAAATCCAAACCGCATCGGTTATCATAACGTAACATGATCTTTCCGGAACATTTCTGTCCCAGTGACCGCCGAACTTGAGATCCCAAGCTATCTGGTCCTCAGGGTGCGGCGCATCTGCCTAGATGAATATGTGAATATGGGATGTATAGGGTGCGTATATTGGGGACATTGGCTCAGTCGCTGTCGGAAAAGTTGGTAAAGCTACGGACGCAGACAAAATATGCCACCCTATTCAATTCTGTTTATATTCTTGTACTTGAGAGATCAGCCCTGAGAACTTGGAGGCCAATTACAGCTATTTTGTGTGAAAGTACGGGTGGTCTGGTTACCCCTATTTTGACCCTATTTCCAAGACTTAAGCATCTATCCCACTTTCATGGGCTTAACATCACCCTAACATTCACACAACTAACCTATACAAACTCAAACCCTCCAGATAGTATTACAATTCCACACCCGCAGCACGCGGCTTGTTAAACGCCCGGGTTACTCAGTTCCCAGCGTCGACATATTGAATCCCGTTTGTGGTAGTTCGTCGCTTAGCGGAACATCCATGCTGATCCGGCTATGAATTTTACGTGCGGTTACATGATCCACAGGTCGAGTGCCACTTGACATGAGAAAACACCCTCAGCTGTCCTGGGGCGTCCCGGTTCATAACAGAATAGCTAATAAGATCGTCGTCATTCCAAACGCGGTTTCGACGCCATTTTTGATATTCCAGGTCAACCTTCCAGCATTACTTGGAGATTGTGTCCCATTGTGCTTCAAATACCCGCGTAGATTCTAATATTTATAAACACATTAGGTTTGAAAACGTATTGTCTCGCTGATACTGAAGGCGGCAGCGTCTGATAATTAACCCACGAAGCTTCTCTCCAAGACAGACCGCTACAATGGCGGTTCCTTCCCGCGCTACCGCTTCTCTTTTTCTTATGATCGGACCACTCCTCTTCTTCATCCGGAATCACTAAGGTGGCTGCTTCGAATGGACAGAGAAAACAATGCGTTGTAAGTTATCGCCCGGATAGCGAGCAGCATGACCACGGCAGACGACTCGGCTGTGATAGCCGAGTTCCGCTCCACCAAAGCCGCCATACAGCTCGAGAGGGTACAACGGGCTTCACATCTAGACGTCCTCTGCCTCCGGGACAAAACTCACAATTTCCGGCGTCTAGTGCTGTCTTGTGGGCTGCAGTTCATGCAACAATTTAGCGGAATCAATGCCCTCGGTAAGACTTCTTGCGATAACTTATCCATAACGATACTGGTTGACCTAGTAGGTTTCTACCTTCCAACGCTACTGGTACGGAATGTCGGCTTCAATCAGGAGATGAGTCGGCTGTTTTCTGCCACCAGCGGGACTGTTTATCTAATAGCGGCCTTCTGCAGCTTTGGTTGTATTGATCGCTTTGGACGCCGAAAGAGAGTGAACCCTCGCCCAATTCCTATCACTATGACTATCATGAATAAAATGATGCTATACGGTGCCATAGCGACGGACCTCTGCCACCTCGTCGCGTCATTGTGCCTTAAGTAGCGATGAAGATGTCTTCAAGAAGGAAAATCGTATGGGCCCTTTAGAGCCGTGTTTGGAGATGGTGCTCATATAGTGGACAGATGGGTAACGTCACAACCGCCATGCTCATTACCTACCACGTCTTCTTCGGCACAAGTTTCTCAAGCGTTTGGGTGTACAGTGCCGAGGTAAACTCCCTGGGGTTGCGGGCGCGTAGCTCTGCCGCCGCAACCGCAACCAACTGGATTGGTGGCTCTGCGGTGAAGCAGTAGACCAACGTGAGATGAAATGCATCTCGGCACCGGGATGTAAGGGTTTGCCCCCCTTAGTAGCCCTAAACTAACCTACTTAAGTAATTATAGTGCACAGCAAACAAAGACCAGGCACTCTCCCACAAGGCCTGGTTCTTGACAACCGGAGATGTTCACTATTAACTGTACTGTTCGCCCTCGTTGGAGCCATGCCCCTCTTGAAGGGTCATGGGGAGCGAGTTCACTTCCAGGAGGTGGAACGCTAAAGAGCAGAAGTATGCTGACTGCAACTATCGCAATGGCCTAGATTATAAATAAATGCGATACGATAATAGAATAACAGGAGAGAGCCACGGCGACTTACTGCATTACAGTAGAATGTCATGTACGACTTCCCCAGGTCTGCCAGCGAAGATACATAGTGTAGTGAACGTTGCCATATATTCACCAGAGTCATGGCCTGCAGAGCGTCGGTTCATTGGGACGAAGGGACCATCTCGGTGAGAGCCCCTTCGCTCGTCGACGCAGGGCTTGACACGAGGGGAAGTAGAAACCCCACTAGACATGCGTTAGAACCTGCCACTATACTGCGGCGCCGACTCATTTACCCAAGTAGATGTGCCACCGCCGAGTAGCGAATGCGGCGAGCGCTGTTATTGAACCATCTAACACTAAACTCCATCTCAAGAAGAACAAGTCAAAGCCACCTCCCTCGACTTCCGCGACGGGAGGCGGAGGTTTCGTTGGCCCTGCGTCAGCAACTGTAGCGAAAACGTGATTGAAGTCTTGAGGATGGGTCGGTATAGGCGACTGCGGACTAGGCCGCGGCGTGACTGGTTCGCTCGACGTCTTGAACTATCTGCGCCTTAGCGAAATGATTCGCAGCAGATGAACATGAGGAGCACTCCGCGTTTCAGGCCGTTCACTGCCATGAGCAGACTGTTGTTGGTAGGGCCGAAGTCAAAAACGGCCATCGAGTACATCTGGAGTAGCGTTGGCGCATAACCTGTCGCCGACACCTCCGTGAAGATGCCCAGGCCGAGGCAGATGGCGCCGCAGTGCTTAACGACACGCCCATCCTGCAGCCGTAACCTCAGAGGGGTCATGCTTCTGAGCGGACAGGAAACGCTGTGGTTCCCTTGGGTTTAGTTTCCCACTTCTCGCGAGAAAATCGTGCTGGGGTCGATGTACGGAATGCACAGGAGACAGTAGAGGCAAGAGGCCAGCACGAGATCGCGGCAAGCTGGAAAGGCTGTATAATACCGGGGTTCACGGCTACTCAGCCACCCGCGGAGTAGCCCAGGGCGACGCCAACCATGGTGACGCCCTGACGCATCCCGAACATGCCAGTTCTGGCCGCCGGTTCGGTAATTCCGGCGGTTATGATATTTAGGATCAGGATATAACTGGCCGGACCCCCTAGGATGGTTATTTCCTCGCTCACCTGCATGATTACGATTCCCCCTTTAATTAGCACCAGCCGGGGACGCCGCTTGGACGCAGACGCGAAGGGCCGGGAAGAATATCGGCAATGCCAACGCTATTGTCGGACCCATCTTCCCCTTTTACCAACCAGCCACGAAAAGGTTCGTTACCGAAAAGCTGACGCATGGATTTCATTGCAACTGCAACGATCCCCTCTCCGTCATAAGGTGGTACATGACGATAGTATTCCTCAGACCATTGCACGAGATGCGTAGAGCGGACTACCAACTGTCAGCGTAGTGGCGAAGGTCTCGAAGTAACCGGGCCACTGGCTGCCTCCGGTGCCTGAGTACAATTGAACGAGGCGCTGATGATGAAGGCAGTGGTGATGTTTCTCCCACTTCGCCGCAGATCCCGGCATCTTCAGACCACTACCCGCAGACCCTTGTAGGGTGCACAGGACCTACTGCATCCAGCTTCCGCATGGCGCGCAGCATAAGCGGCGCGTATTGAGGAACTTCATGACGGGGTTGGAATAGTAGTAGAATGTAGCCGATGCTGCCGAGTAACGAGGACTCCTTCCCAAGGAGCTGGAGACACAATAGCGCTTGCTGTCATGGATATCACAATTGTGTCTGGCTGCGATGTAAAAGAGCAGGATACTGTAAAGAGCCGTTGGCGGCGTTATGCTCGCCAATACCCGCCTCCTTGCCTGTGCCACTGGGTTCTTGCGCGTCTTGCAGGATGAACAGAAGTCGCTTTCGGATGCCTGCAAAAAATTCTCCGAAATCACGCGACAACTGGGGTAGACGTGATCCTCATTCCTTTCCAAGCCTATATTCTCAATTGCTACGTGTGATAGGCGACACGAACAAGGGTCATTGGCTCCTTATCGGCATAGGGGTCAATTCCTGTGACATGTGAATACCTTTGAATGTACGCCCTCGAACACCGGGTCGGGACCTGCAAGTAACTTTACGATGACACCTACTAATGACATGCGCAGAAACAGCTGTACTAAAAGGCTCAGAGCCACCGGAGACAAGAGCAGGCAGCTCCGGCAGAAGGAACAAGTCGCTCATATTAAGGCGATAGGCCAAAGGGGCAGCAGCTGCCCCGAGACGCACACAGGACTATAATGCTCGGAGCCACCCAGTAAATTATGGGGCGACAAGTAAACACGCAACCACTGGAGGAAGATTCAACAGAAGGTAAGTATCTCAGGTGGAATGGATGTGACATGACTCTTATCTCTCCCGTTCCTTCGCAGAATACCCTCCCTCGACGCGATATTTTCGGGGTAGAACCTATTATTTCAACGTCTATTGAATAAACCTCCAGCATCTCTCCTGGGAACTCCAAGACCGCATGTTGCCGCAGCGGGGGCAATGCCATGGGCGTCGAACCCATCGCTTATGTCGACCCCAACAGAAGCCACGACCGCGTCGCAACCCGCCGTCAGTGACCCGGAAGCTAGTCTTCCCCAGAGCGCAACGTCGTCCCAGAGTCTCCTAGAGGGCTTCCGACCGCCGTCCAACCACTTCACGCTGTACCAAATATTCTACATTGTCGTGGTCGGGGGGCTCGGTAGCGCGGCGATATCGGGCATCATCAACTTCGCCATCGCATATGGTACATATCTATCTATACCTATCGTGCTCCCTTCGCGATTTCACGCACAGCCTCGTGGGATGGGGGCATTGCGCTGATCCGCTGACTACAAGCGCTAACTACATACCTAGGCATGTACGCTACGGCCGACACGTCCAAGTGGCCCATCCGACTATGGCAGTTTCCGTACACGCTCGCGGGCGACGGCGGGCTGAGCATCCCGATCCAGTGCACCATCACGTGGTGGCTCGAGGTGTGGCTCGTCAACCGGCACCTGCGACGCGGCCGTGTGCAGGCCATCGGGTTCATGCCCGAGCCCAAGACGCGGTTCTTCAGGTGGTTCATGTTCCTCGACCGCCAGCAGCGGGAACAGGACCACAAGCTGGAGGCCAGCATGATACACTGGATGCTGTTCGCGGGTTCGCACTTCGCGCGCGCGCTGATCGTGTCGGCCGTCGCCTTCACCGTGATGTGGGCCCCCAGCGTGGCGGTCCTGATGTTCGTCTCCTTGAGCGGCGACGAGAAGAAGTTCACGCCTGGGTGCGAGCACGATTGGTGCTATAAGAAGAAGTGGGCGCCGCAGATCTTCAAGTCAGTCAAGGGAAGCGTGCTTGGAATCCTGACGACGCCCCTGTTCGTGATGTTCTGGCTCGTGAGATGCGGATGGGCTTTGAAGAATAACGAGGCACATTACGGAGAGCGGTGAGGCCCTTGGATGTAGAAGACTTTGGGAAATAGGATATCGCTAGTATCAAGTAATGAAGTATGGTTAATATCGCGCGTGATTAGTTTCTTGGTTCCATCCATGCCATTGCTCGGACCCTGGCGATGCCTCAACCATATCTCACAGTACCGGACCCCTCCCCGAACCAATCATCTGCCGCTAGCGACTCCTCCGTTGAGGCGTAGTTAATGATCGTGCTCTTCACTTTCGTGTATGCATGATACGCATCTATACCATTCTCACTACCGACACCGCTGGCCGGCGTTGCCCCGCCCCAGGGGCTACTCGGGTCGTTGCGGTGATGCGTGTTCACCCAAGTGATACCAGCCTGAATCTGTTCAGACACACGGAACGCCTGTGCCAGATCCTGCGTCCAGATGCCGGCGCCAAGTCCAAACTCGGTATCGTTCGCCAACTTTATGGCCTGCTCCTCGGTATCGAAGCCAACGACGACAATGACGGGCCCGAAAGCCTCTTCGCGCCAGGTGCGCGTCCGAAGAATGCTATCTCCTCTGGACGACTCGAGGATGGTCGGCTCGTAGAAGTATCCCTTGGAGAAATCCGTCCCGTCGAGCTGGCTCTTGCCGGTCATCCTCCTTCCCCCAGTTACCACGACCGCATCTCTCTGAACAGCGTCATCAACCAGGGCCTCCACATTATTTAACTGCTTCTGCGAGATCAGCGGTCCCATCATAGACGCCGGGTTCATCGGTGAGCCCATGCGTCTGGTGATGGACTCCGTCTTCTCCGTCAGCTTCTTCAGCAGCTGCGGCAAGATCTTGTTCTCGACGATGATGCGAGTGCTCGCGATGCATGTCTGCCCGCTTGCAACGAAGCTCCCAAAGGCGATGCCGTTGACTGCGAGGTCCACGTCCACCTTCTCGAAGACGATCAGAGGCGCCTTGCCCCCGAGCTCCGCCGTGAACCGCGCCAGGTTCCTGCCGACGACGGAGCCGATAGCGCGGCCGGCCGCCGTGCCACCAGTGACGTCCACCTTCCTGATGAGGGGGTGCGCGACGAGCGCTGCGCCCGTGACGCCGCCGTAGCCCGGCAGCACACTGACGACGCCTTCGGGGATGCCAGCTTCGTGCAGTATGCGGGCGAGAAGCAAGGAGCTCAGCGGCGTCAGCTCACTCGGCTTCAAAACGACACTGTTCCCAGCGGCGAGGGCGGGCGCCAGCTTCTTGACCGCGATCAGCAGCGGGTGGTTGAAGGGCGTGATCAACGCCACAACGCCTAGCGGCTCGCGTGAGACGAAGTTGTGCAGCTGCCCCGTCGTCGGCAGCAGCGGCCGCTCCTCGACCCGCAGCACCGACGCGTAGTACCGGAACCACCGCACGAGCGATGGTACCTGCGCCTTCATCTCGCGGATCGGCCGTCCCGTCTGTTCCACCTCGAGGTCAATCAGCTCCGGCAGCGCGCCGCCCAGCAGTGCTGCGCATCGGTCCAGTACATCGGCGCGCTGGTGTCGCGGCGCTTGCGACCAGGAGCCCGATTTGAAGGCAGCCCACGCTTCCGCAACGGCGGTTTCTACGTCACTGGGCGAGGCTGCCTGGCAGCTATGCGGGGTGTCAGCCCTCTCCGGGTCGCACGACCGTTTCCTTGCCTAGCCAGGGATCCTCTGGGCTAAACGATATCGGTGAAGTGACAAAAGCTTACTGCGCGAATATTTCCCCAGTCGCCGGGTTCTCGACAGGGATCCTACCTTGAGTGTTAGTTCGAAGGTGGTCAGGGAATGAAATATGGTAGGACAAACATCTCCCCATTGCCTGGCTGCTCCTTGCCGGCAATCCACAAGAGGTGAACCGGTCTATCCATTTCCTCGGGTATGGATACCGGCTTGAGATATTCTATATGGGCACGGTGGCCTTGGGAAAGTGAGAATCGACAAGGGAAGGGTAGAAAACGATACGTATTCCAAAGGGGAATGTAGGTCTACTACCTGGTAGGTACTAATTGATGATAATCTGGCTACCTAGATACCTCGTAGGTACAAGGCGAGACACCAGGCCCGGCTGCAATATCCCTCAGCGCACTATATGGCTCCTTCCTGCGAAGTACCTACCAACTAACGTGAGACTACAAACGTTGATGCAGGTGGCAATGGGATATCAATTAGCAGCAAACATTTCCTCGTTCTAATACTTGGCAGGATACTTGGCAGGTACCTCGCGGGACGAGCCATACGGGTTATTATCAAACTGGGGCTTTGGCTCAAGGCTTATACCTATCTCATAGTCTGATAAGGTAATTGCATAGGTCCCTAATTACCTTGAAATTGGCTATTTCTGCAAAGCCCCACCGGATGCGCCCCCTAAACACCTCCCATACCACTGCCCCAACCCCGCCTCCAATTACCAGCTTCGATCGATAACTATCTTTGATCGACCGCATTATTCGTTAATATTATAGCCTGCAATGCGTTTCATTAAGATGTAAGGTACGCTATATTTTCGAGGTAACTATGGAATGCGAATAGGCGGCTGATAGTCTAGCACCTATAGCTGGCAGGTGTCAGGTGGGGCACTGCGGAAATAGCAAATCTCTTACCTTTATGTCTAGCCTACCAACCGACCACCTTGTCTTCCGACGCCGAGCCCCGAATCGCCGATGAATACTGGGATCGGATCCGCCCCATGTTCCAAGGATGGCACATCAACCGTATCGCTGGTGGACAAACAGAATAAGAATCGGCTTACTACCTGGTTTCGAGCAAATGGAAAGGTCCCTTTCTTGCTCAGTACTGACCAACAATATGTCAACCTATGATTAATCCATATCCTAATTGGGATTGCTTACAAGACAGAGGCACCAATCCGTTACCGGCCCCTTTACAAAAACCGGGTTGACAATGACTTACCTCACCCCTGAAATAGCAGCCTGTTTTGTGCCATTCGGGCTGAACACACTTGGGACCAGGAAATGCATATTTGCAAGAGAACAGGTATCACGGGTGTTGGGATTGAATGTCGTATTACTAAGTTTTGCTATAGAAGCATTCTGACTCCGACTCCGGCTCAAGAGATTATGTAACTAGTAGTACGGCGTACCAGCCGGTCTCCTGAGGTGAAGTACGAGTCAACCAAACATTGCCAGCCCCCTTTTAAGATAACCAAACTCTTGATCGTGTACATTGCTGTCCTACAGTACTTTGAACTTCCCTTGGACCTTCTATTGTGCTGACTATAATAATATTATAGCAAGGCATCAGCCCGACTAGGTTGCGCCGCGACACTAGAACGACAAATCGAGGGCGGATACCAGCTAGCCAAGCAGCTGAGAACATACCGAGCATATTAGATGCAGTCCATTTCGCAAGTTAATTCCCACCATCTGGGCGCCTGGTTGCCTAATGCTGCGCCGGTGTGAGATGCACCAGCAACGAAGGCTTCATCCAAACGGTGAACACTTTCTGACCCTTCAACCAACTCCGGCTTTCGTCTGCGAGCCGCAGGTCAAAATTGAAAATAATCTTGGCTAAGATGAGACGCATCTCGGCATACGCAAGACTGCAGAGTAGAGAAAACTTGTCAGTGCCACCGCCACCTCGTCTTCTTGGGAGGGAAGAGAGAACTTACTTTTTCCCGACGCAATTCCGTGGCCCAGTTGAGAAGGGCTGCATCGCATCCAGTCTATCGTTAGCAAACCTCGGATCCCCGAGGAACCTTTCCGGATGGAAAACCTTCGGATCCGTCCACAGCTCAGGGGCGTGATTGATGGCCCACTGCCAGACAGCGACCTGCGTCCCTTCGGGTACGAAGTGACCCGAAACAGTGCCGCCGCCCTTGGGGGCCTGCCGAGGCAATCCCGCTGCGATGGGCGGGTACATCCTGAGCGTCTCGTTTAGGCATGCAAGCATGTAACGCAGGTTACCCACTGAGAGCAACGTAATCTCGGAATCGTCGCGGAACGATGAGCGGACCTCCTGAGTCACCTTCTCGAGGCACTCCGGATTCGTGGCAAGCAGGTATACGGCGCCGCACAGGAGCGTCGCCGTCGTCTCGGAACCGGCGATAATGAGCGTCCCAGCGTTGGCGACAAGTGTATCGAATGGCTTTGAATAAGAAATTCTGCGTCAGCCCCAATTACTTGACCCTTCGGAATTAATGTCAAGACTCTTTACCTACCACCTGTTCCTTCTTTTGAAGAAATCCCTCAATGAAGTCTGGGCGTTCGGTGTCGAGATGCATTCGCTGCTTCACCCTCCCCTCCGTGTACTTGGTGTGCTCCTGTCGCTTGCTCATACCACCGGCATAATTCGCCAGGAAATTGAGCAGGCGCCTGGCGCCGATCATCCGCAGCGTCCCCAAGAAATTGGTCTGCTGAATGAAGCCGTTAACCACGTGGACCCAAGCGTGATAATTGCTGTCCTCGAGACAGCCGAAGGAGCTGCCGAGAGCCAGGTCGCCGATGATATCGAAGGTCGTCCAGTTGATCCACTCGCGCATGTTGAGGGGATTCTTTCCCGCGACGACGTTCTCGCGCAGCCGCTCGATGAGCTTGTCTACATACGCGCCGATGATCGGCTCCTGGCCGAGCATGCTCCGCTCGCTGAACCCATGGGCCAGCTGTCGGCGCAGGAAGGCATGCTCCCCCCGATCCACGTGGATGATGGTCTTTGGCATGCTCTCTACAGGGCGATATCTGGAAAGGAGGTGTCAGCCATGGAGTCTGATGCAACGCACTAGAAGTTAAATGGCCCTAATCATATCAGGCACCAGTCGCCCCAGTGACTGGAAAATCGGCGCTATGCCAACCTGAATAACAGTTGAGAAGGGGAAAGCAATCACACGGATAATACTAACCCTGGCTGGTACTTTGGAAACTCTGGCTCGCCATGGGCTTTATGCCCGTATATGTCTTTCCACGCCTCAGGCGAGAGAAAAGCCAGAGTATCAGGTCCTATACGCACTACATTCCCGTATTTGGCGTGCAAGTCCGCGACGTGGAAGCTCAGGTCACCGCGCATGTTGTGATATGCACGCGGAGCATTGGACATGCGGTGGCTGATGGGCCCTGGGAATTTGCGCAGAGGGTGCACAAAGACGTTATACAGTGCGTATCCGACATTATACGCGACGCTCTGTCGGGAATTGTTAGCAAGTACGTCCCATGCGTCGAAACTGTAAATGGTAGGCCGACTCACGAGAGCAATGGCAATGAGTATGAGGTTCGTCGTTGCCGGTATCCATCTGTCTAAAGGCATCATGTTGATTTAAATAAGGGGGGGCTGTTTCCGACGGCACATAAAGATCGTGTTAGGAACTGACTTGAAATATACCAGATACCGGTTCGTGAGAAGACTGGACGTTTAAATACCCGTAGACATCATGGGCCATCGGCCTCGGCGTGAATTCCGGCACTACGAATTCCGGCACTGGGCAGACAGGACTATTCGCGACGCGACCACCAAATCTGACGGTCCTCCGGGAATCTTCCCACCCCAAACAATCGTCGTTTCGATAATGAGCGAGTTTAGGCATTACACAGATAGTCGTTGGGTAGCACCTAAAGGCATCGAAACCCCGCCCGAATCAGCACCGGAATTGGTGAAATCCCGTACACCGGCATAAGTCGACGCATAATGACTGATGGGTATCGGCGACGCAGTGACCCCCACGCCGACCCCCCCAACCTCAACCCAGTCATCCAGGCCCTGCCGACCAAATTGCGGTAGCCGCAGAACGATATACGATTGCTTTATGAGCCAGCATTGACGTCATTGTATGCCTTTCCTTTCCACGATGAAGTAGACTAGTTTACAGGGTGTGTGCCGCTGTGGACGAGAGTCAGGAGTCAGTTGTGTCTAGTACCACATGTGGCCGAATGAACCTTCACCAGCGCTCCCTCTGCCCCTACCAGTTTTGACATAGGCATAACATTTCAGAGTTGAATCGGGTTCCGGTTCCCTTCTTTGACACGAGCATAGAGACAGATCGACGGAGCATGCCCCAAACCGCTGACGTAGGACCCACATTCTATGGCTACGTCGACGGTTCAGCTTGTGGGCCACACTCTTCATCACACGCCCCCATCTTGCCCTCCCTAAAGAATTTGTGGAATCCCATACCCTAGCGCAACAACGGCCCGGGAAAGATGTGCAGATGCCGTCAAAATCACGTTAATTGGTCGCGCACCTCCCCGCTCCGAGTCGTTTAATGCTTGCATAAGAAACGGTCGGGGCCTTCTTAGAGGCGAAGACGCGAGCAGTTGTGGGGTGTTCACGTGTCATGTGCAGCATATGCAAGTAGGTATATTCAAGGAACCTGACAGTCGCAGTCGTGCAAGTCCGTTCCAGGCACGGCATGCAGAGAAATGCCGCTCTCACATATAACTAGCATCATAATACCCGGCGCTCGTATAGCCCCTGCCCAAGATCGTGGTGATATCAATAGGGGACTTCAATATGGTCGCGAAGTTTGCTCGCTTGGTGGAGGCCCCCTTTCCGGAGTTCTGGTACTCGCCGAATAAAACACCGCTGGTTCTGGGGTCGCCACTGTTCCAGATCCGCCAGCCGTCGGGGTTAATGACGTCGCTCATAGCAGTGTTCTGGAAGACGACGCGGGCGTGCTCTCGCCACGGACGGCCGAGGTAATACGCACCCTTCGGCACGTTGTGACCTGGTGCTGCTGCGACGTCGCATTTGTTAAAGACATAGAAGGAAGGATTGTTACCATCCCGTCGGCCGTTGGCTGCATCCACGTTAGCGCCGAATCCGTGGCGGACATCAGGGACTACTAGGTAAACCCACCGGTGATATATCCGAGCGGCTTCTGGACGACGCGGATATCGCACTTCTCGAACCAGGACGCGGCGTCCTGCCCAAACACGAAATCCGTGGCGCCCAGGATCATGGACTTGGCAAAGAGCTGGGTGCCCACGTTGCTCAGCACCGTGTCCTGGAACCCGGTGAACTGGCAGGCGTAGTAGCCGCTGCTGGCGTAGGCGCTCAGCGCGACGGCCTGGCTGCCCTCGCCGTACCCGTTTGCCACGTTGACGTTGTACAGCCTGAAGTTGTTCGCCTTGACGCGCAGGGTCGCGGTCTCGTCGTTGGACAGCCCATCCTTCTGGCTCCGGCTGCTAGTGATGGTCACTTGGTTCTTGGCGTAGCTCGCCGTGTCTGTCGTGTAGCCGTAGATGGTGAGCCGGGCGGCGCGGCTGCTTACGAGCACCTGCTCCCTGTATGTGCCGGGGTTGATGAAGATGCACTGGTCCGCGGCGTTGGTCTTCGACAGTGAATCCACGGCCGCTTGGATCGTGCGAAAGCCTCCGCCATTCTGTGCCACATTCAGGCATCCCGCGGGGGGCGACGTTCGGCTCGCAGCGGCGACCACTGTCGCAAGGGCGAGAAAAGAAAGGACTGACTTCATGACGAGATAGCGGTGCGCATCAATCCCATTGACTGAGATACAGCCCTATGAGATAATGGGAGGGGCGCGCGAAAACTTTATATCTGCACTAGTGACATTCAGGGCGTCCCAGTTTTAAGCTCATTGGCCTCCTGAATGCCATCTCTCGTGTAAGACTATTGGCGGATACCGACGCACTCCCTTTCCACCGGCTGCTTCGGAATTTTGAATGAACAATTACCATATACATACACCTCGCGGATTTCTCCATCTGTCAATTGTGGATAGGCTGTGGGACGAAGAAGTTTCAAGCGAGCAACTCCGATTCTAGTTGGTGGAGAAATCAGCGGTACTTCAATGGCAGCCCTGGGGTAAACACAAGGATCGTGTGCCAAGAAATACGACAACTAGATTGTGTTCGTGCCCCTAGTTCATATTAGGGCTCCACACGATCGTGTTGAAACTAGATGAGCCGAGACGCTGGAATGAAAGGGGAAGATTGCTGGCTAGGTGGATATTATAACTAAATGCAGGACACAAGCACGGAGTTTCTCAGCATGATCAGATACCATAACTTGTCAACCACTGACCTTTTCCGCCTACATTCTTAGCAACCCCCTAGTTACCAATCGAACCGACCGCAAACCGACAGTTCCCGAGCAACTTCGTTGACATTCATTTGTGGTATTACCTTCAGGATTTGGAGCCAAACACTTTTGTAGCATCAAGCCGTGAATGATCACCCTAAGCCAGTACCTCTTTGTTCCATTCAGGCCAATCCGCGATATAGAACAAAGAATGTGAAAAAGAACAGGCCGATTTGCTGCAATGTACCGGTACCGACCGACATGCCGGGAAAACAATATAGTCGGTTGTTGTTTAACATGCCACTCTATTTTCCGCTCTAAAAAGGGCGTGCTGCACCTGTTGCTCTCCTTATACGGTGCCCATCTAGCTCCGAAAACTCAGCCGCAAGGAAAGTAATCAGGCGACTTATCCATATTGTCACCCCAGATAGAGCCGCACAGATTCCCTAAGAATAGGTAGACGGCCTATAGCCTTCTGCGTTGACGGACAAAGACTTCCAGACATGGATTTGATGCAGATAAAATTGGATACTGGCCTCCTGGAGCTGCCAATTGACAGTACGTCTGAAGAACAACAGAATCTAGCAGCCACTAACGAAGCATTCAGAAGCGAGATGGATCCTCCTGTGATCCAAGGCCATGCCTTTGACAGGGGTCTGGACGAACATGAAAATGTAGAGATCCCGGGCCCTAATTCGCAAACCAAAGCAGGAGGCCATAGTACACGGAACGTACCCGCAGGGAGGCGCGAGGTATGGTCTTCAGGCCGCCCCCTCTGCGCGAAATGCGGCATCCGCGAACGCCACCGGACTCACCGCATCAGACGCACGATATGCCTCGAGTGCTCGCGGGAAGAGGCCAACGCCCGGGCACGGATTCGGAGGAGCAACAGAGTCGCCGAACGGGCGAACGCCGGGCGATGCCTGCTCTGCAACGCTCCCAGGATGCCCGGTATACAGATGTGCGAAGCCCACCGACAGGCCAAAGCCGCAAGAGCCCAGCAGCGCGCCTCGGCTAGGAAAGCTTCGGGCCGGCCGACGCCGTCTCAGACGAGTGTCGCGGACGCGAAGAGGAAGGGCGTCTGCACGACCTGCCATCGTCGGCCGCCGCAGGGGGAGGGCTATGCCACTTGTCGAATCTGCATAGCCTACATCGCGAATGCGCGGAGAGCTCGTCGGGACGCTAATAAGAACGCTGCTGTTCGGGGCGAGATCTTTAACGACACACCTGCTTTTAAGGATACGAAGGGGTCCGCTTCTGATCCCATACTTCTTGAGGACTCTGAGGATCCTGATTTCTGACTCTGGAAAGTAGAAGCAGAAACAGGGGGAAAGATGATTAACACGATAACAGTAGAGTAGTGATATAAAAGGATGATTTAGAGACGAGACGAGGAGATCTCCTTACGTAGTGTGTTTTGTTATCACATTAGCACTTCCATAATAGACGATCGCGTTCGGGTGCGTCAACGGCCTTTCGTGGTTATCGCCGGGCGTGGAACCGGAGAATATGCCTGGTCAGCTGCCTCCGGTGGGCGGGGTTGAGCTGCGGCAAGCAAAAGCCAATCCAGTCCGATCCGACGCGGGGGCCGGCGGGCCAAGCGAAATTCGCTCCAGCCACTCCTACATGATGCCTGGGCATGGCGAAGAGGTAAAAAAATGCTATCTCGACCCCAAATACCGCATCGCCTCAGCGCAGGCTAACTATGTAACCGCTGCGTAATTCGCCATCTGACGCTTTAAGGTATTCACTAAACGGGAAAAATCCACGCTTTGCTGTTTCGTCGGCGCGTTCGCGTGCGGCGGCCATGGCTCCAGAGGCAAGCGGATCCGGGGTCGGCCCCTCGGTTGGCCGGAGCAGGAGGGTGCCCCAGACGAAATACCAGAAGAAGCTCGCCGCATTCCTCGGCAAGGACGCGGACTCCATCAGGGCGGACGACGCGCTGACGACGGTCGACGTGCCGCGGCAGTTCCTCAAGGACGTGTACATGGTGGGCCAGGTGCCTCTGACGGCGCTGCGGGCGGACCCGCGGATCTCGTACGCGCTGTACGTGCCGGAGGCGCACTACGACCCGGACGCCTCCCCCGCCGGGAGGAAGCCGCTGCCGCTGCTCGTCGACGTCCACGGCTCGACGCGCGTCTTCACCAGCGTGTACACGACCCTGAAGACGTTCGCGCAGGAGCCCGCGCACCCCTGCGCCGTTCTCGCGCCCCTGTTCCCCGCGGGGATGGAGGGCCCGCACGACGTCGACTCGTACAAGGTGCTGCGGTCTCCGACGTCGCGCTCGGACCTCGCGCTGCTGGCCGTGCTCGAGGAGGTCGCGCACCGCTGGCCCGGGATCGACACCGACAGGGTCTACATGACGGGGTTCTCCGGAGGGGGCCAGTTCGCCCTGCGGTTCTTGTACCTGTACCCCGAGAGGCTGGCGGCCGTCAGCGTCGGGGCGCCGGGCCGCGTGACGCAGCTCGACGACGCGCTGGCCTGGCCGCGTGGCGTGGCGGACGTGGCGCAGCTGTTCGACGGCGTCGAGGTGAGGCGGGAGTCGATCGCGAAGGTCCCCATCCAGCTCGTGGTCGGCGGTGATGACACGAAAACGCACGGCAGCCCAGGCTTCTGGGAGTGGTTGGCGGAGATGAAGAAGGAGAAGAAGAAGGGGACGGGTGGTGAGGGCGGCGGCGGGACGGACCTGCCACCCATGGAGAAGGGCAGGCTCGAGACATTGAAGGAGTTGCAGGTCGCGTGGAAGGCGGACGGCATCGAAGCGCGGCTTGATGTCGTCCCTGGCGTGGCGCATAACGTGGCCGGAGTCCGGGAGACGGTCTTGGATTTCATGCGGCCGTTGATACGGGGGGATCATTGACGGCGAAACTCGCGTTCTAAGGGGTGATAGGCTTTTAACTACCTATGTAGGCATTGCCATGATCACTCAATTTCTATCGGGAGAGTATATCGAGGAGTATTTCTGCAACAGTGTGACTCATTCTCGGCGCACTCTTGAGTCCCTGTGGTTGTCATCATGCGATTTACGCCGATGGCATTTTTAAAGGGCATCTACCTCTAGTTTCCGTGTCTTTAGGCAAGCATGTAATATTGCGCAGGCTACGTGAAGGACTGGTAGCCGAAGTGGAAATGGTTTAGGGACTCTTACGTGGTGTAGCGGGAGCACGCGGCGACTGCAACAGGTTGACTGAGCCCCGAAATCAGCTCGGAGATGTTAGATTGTGATATGTACAAGAAGGTATATCGAATATTTGCATGGCCTAGCTACGGCCGTGGTCTGGAGATTTTTTGTGGCCCTCCCGAGGACAAACACAGTGGGGCAGAATATACTATCCTAAGGGTAATAGCAACTGTCAGAACTGTTCCATATGCCTCTCCTGCTGCCGTCGAGCTATCGAAGCTGCTGTAGTCGTAGTTATTGGTATTATCTGGGCCGAAGTTGGCGAATCATCAACATCGATCGGCGTGCCTGTGGCTGTTGGCTCTGGGTGGCTCAACGTTGCTGTATGTGCGCCCGAGATAACCGGTGGGCCCGGGATTCTATACGAAAAGACCCCCTTGTAGATATCCAGATGCATGCTTTCGTCGTTGGGGTTATACAGAGCTTGGGCAGGAACGCCGGCGGGTAAGTCTGTCCCGGTACCCCTGATCTGGAGGTTGACGCATTGTGGGTAGTTCTGGGCGCCTATTTCGTTGGACGCATTATGTAGGGCGATGATCTCGGTACGCAGCACATAAAAGCCTGGCTGGATCCGTTCAGGGATCCGGACCATCCAAGAATTATTATTCGCGATCAACTCATCCGAAGCCCACCAGCCTGGGGCGTTTGAGCCGTCCAGGAGACCAAGTTCATTGATCTTGAAGAACTCCAAGGCCCGCTTGTCGACGGTCTCGCATGACTCTCCGCAAGAAGCGAGGTAATCCATTACGGGACCCTTATGATTTTCCGGCCAGCCATTCCACTGCAAATGGACCGTGTCGCCTGCTTCTACGGCTGCATGGACGAGAGCGTTCTTAGCGCCTCTGTGGCAGATTATCTCCTCCGTTTGGTATCCAGACTGGTTCACATAGCCCTGGTCGAAGGCCGTGGTGGACCAGCCTATGGCCGAAGCAGTATTTTCGGGTTTAGTCGGCCGCCAGCCATCATAAGCAGCCCCTCCAATGTTAATGTTGCTCACGAAGCTGTGCGCTGATGCTGTAAGACCGCCCGCCAGGGCAGCTACAAGACTGTACTCGAAAGAGCGCATCGCGGCTGAGTTGTGTGAGCACCAAAAAAAGTGCGCCCAGCGCCTAAGAAGTAACGACTGCCTAGGGCACTGGGCTGATCGAAGGGGACAAGAAAGATATTGAATGATCGAATGGGAAAGCAGGACCATTGGGCAAAGGGAGTGCATTCCGTAGAAACGTAACGGAGCCCAACTTACGCAAATTTATCTATTTTGCCTAAACTACCCGTCGGCTGGTTGACGAACAAGGTTGCGGTGGGCCATCTCTCCCTTACTATGGACTCACTGCCGATCAATATCAGTATAGGAGGCATTCTTGGCATTTTACCAGGAAGGGTCGAACCATTGAGGCTAGCTCCAGTCCGCAACAGCGAAGAGGTTGATGTCGGACAAGGCAGAGGATGTTCAGCCGATTGCGTCCTGGACCAGGAACAGACGATCGCTAACAATTGTATACATTCTGATTGACTAGGATCTATTCCATCTGCTCCTATATGGTTGCTCTCTAGTTTGGGACTATCAATCTTTAAACGGAGACAAAGTGCACTTGAAGCACAGCATTGCAGATAGTAGGACATGCACCGAGTCGAGCGTCTTCTCCATAGTACTTTGAGGGAGTAGAAGTATTTGCGCAAATCAGGGAGGAAAAAATGGGACTTCAGGCGAGAGGGATAGATTGACAAGACGTGGCATTTAATATATCTGAGGGTCGGGAGCTGCTCGGGATTGATGAATTGATGATATCGGGGTGGAACTCCGTTGAGACCGGCTTGGTAAAGATCAACACAGTGGAGCTGCTTCGGTAGTTGTGGCGCTTGTGGGAATCCGGGGACTCGGGACTTGGATTGAGGCTTGAGGCTTGAGGTTTGAGGTTTGAGGTTAGAGGAAGGTGGCGTGGCTCGTTGTGTGGCTTGACTTCAGACGTCATTAGCCAACCAATTGTTTATGGGGGGAAGAGCAAGTCGCGTCAGCCTTACCACTGCATCGATGTCGCGACTAACTTTCTGCTAATCGAGAAAGTAAAAATATCAAAAGCAAACCAAAAGAAACCATCATCGATTCGTATCAAAACCTTACGTCATTCACTTAAGTAGATCCCCGCGTTTTACGCGTCACTGCTTTGATCTTTTCCCGTTACTCGTACCTACATACCCTCCTCCTCCCCGTCCAAGACTTGCATGGGCATTACATTATTACATCCGGTTCTCGAGTGTCTAACTTGAAGGGTCAATCGCATCCACACATTTTGATACACTACGCAATCCACTGGCACGGCACGGCACCTCTCAGTCTATCTGACCCGGCCCAACATGTCATACAACGGTAATCCCCAAGGACTACCCATGGGTGTTCCGAGAAGCTGGACACCCATACCTCCTCCTCCCGATTACAACTCTCTGGTCGCCAGGGTAGGTCCCCCCCAAGTTGCCCAAGTTATTACATGCAATCAATCGGCGGGCATTCCTACCTGTGGAGCAGATAGCTGACGTCTTCCATAGTGCACGCCTCAGGGAGGGGATCTGGGTGCTCAGTCAATATACCCACCTGTACCTCAGCCGGTACATCAGCTGGTACCTCAGTATCAAACCATGCCCGCACCTCAGTCCCAGCCTGCCGCCCCCGGCAACACTTCATCCCGGAAGCGCAAGTCGGATGCAGTCGTGGTTGAGCAGCCCGAGAACATCCCTGATATCAGCGACGATGACCCCCGTCTGTACCACGTCGACCAGAGCTGCCAGCAGATCCGCCGCAAGATCCGCGACTTCATCGACGGCGGCAACATGAAGGTGAAGGAGTTCCAGGAGGCCATCGGCGTATCGGCCCGCAGCTACCAGAACTTCATGTCCATGAGCGGCACCGACAAGGGCGTCAACTGCGACACGTACCCGGCCGCCTTCCGGTTCTTCAAGAAGCGCGAGCTGCAGGGCCTCAAGGCGGCGCCGCCCAAGAAGACCAAGACGGCCCGCAGCGAGGAGAAGAAGAAGCCCTCGTCTCTCGACACGGGCGACATCCGCCTCGAGGGCGAGGACCAGCAGGTCGTCCCCGTCTACGACACGTGCGATGAGGTGCGCAAGAAGATCCGCGCCTTCCTCAAGAAGGCCGACGTCACCCAGGCCGCCTTCTGCCGCGCCATCGGCGAGAGCTTCCCCGAGAAGCGCAGCATCCAGTCGCGCCAGCTGTCCACCTTCCTCGGCCGCAAGGGCCCCACGGCCGGCAACACGAGCTCCGTCTTCTACGGCTCCTACGTCTTCTTCGAGAAGCTGCGCATCAAGGAGGGCAAGCCCAAGACGCAGTTCCGCCTCGAGATGGAGAAGATCCACCCCAACGGCATGGACGTCACGAACCAGATCGACGGCGGCTGGGTCACCATGCACAAGGACGAGCGCATGGTCCAGGACAAGTACGGCAGGATCGACTTCGTTAGAGTGGGCTAGATCTTGTCTCGGCGGCTTAATTTTTTTTTCTTCTTCGCGGAGTTGGTCGTGTGTATCATATTCGGCTGGTTTGCTTTGTAGGTCTTCTTTGCTTTTTATACGGCGGCGAATGTAAAACTAGAAGAGCGGAGGGGGGAGGGCCTTTTACTGATCTTCCGGACTCAACTGGCTGTATGGAGGATGGGAAACGGTTGTTGCTAGCCAGCCACATACTGCCCCTTCGGTAGCAGTTCCGTAATGGTTTCTTTTTCGCCAGAGTTTGAGAGAAATGGACTTGTTATAACCTTAACCCTTACCTATATCCGCCTCAGCCTAGTGTTTCTCAACGTGTAACTGTCAGGCCACTATCATTACCAAGCAACCCACTGTTCCATGAAGCACTGCTCCTAACTCCACAGTTCAGGGTTTTCGTAGCGCATGGCTGAGCATCTCCATCTTCACTCCGATATCAATGGGAATTCTCAAACAAGACATTCCAGTTATTACGCGCCAAAAGAGAGGGAGAGGCCACAATCCTGAAACCCGGTCGCTCCACATCGCCCAAACAGTCGGCCTTTGGACAGCAATTAGCAACTTAACACAACCTGGCGCTTGGCGTAAGTTGCTGCTTACCCCATATTGATCCCGCGAATCATGGTTCGGTCAATTCCAAGGGCTAACGAAGAAGATACCGGCGCTCCCCTACAAGGCCATACAAATGCCCTTCGTCCTGTCGAACAATACCCCCTGGAACCGTTGCGGCCAGCCACGGTGTTAATGCCCCAGTTTTACCGTTAAGAGGAGGGTGTACATACCGGGGACACTACTCTCGCGAATCAGTTCGGTTCAGTCTGAGGCTGGCTCCAGATACCCCCTCCACTTCAGACCCGTCCGAACATCGCCTACCGGGCGCTCAAGCAACCCCCGGTTGGGCGCGAGCCCGGACGAACAGTTCCAGGAACGCGTCTGAATGGCCTCCTTACCCATCTCGAGAAGAAGATGATGTCCGCCATCAACAAGGTTCTCAATTGCTTCGCGAAAATAGGTCTGGCTCTATCGCGTACAAGATCGTCCTGTGATTTCTCCATCGGCCTCCCCGGTCTTAAGGTCGACGGATTCGGAATCTCAGCCACTCAGGGGAGCACGGAGGCGGTCCAAGCTTAAGTCCCATACGTCACTTAACAACCTCGATATATGTCTCGGCATGATGACATGGCTACAGGAATATATCCCCTGACACCGGCTGGAAGTAGAACCTTCTCCAGAAACGAAATACGGACATGCTAGGTGACGACTGGACGTCAAACCAGCAGATGCCACCACTTCGTGAGGCGAAACATAACAGCGAAGATGCTAGTCAACAGCTATGCGTGCATAGGCTGGGCTATTCCTGAAACCCCTCGGGACGACAGCCGGAGGCGCCTGTGTCACCGCAGACTGTCCGTCGTCCTTGTGCTATCAACACTGGGAAAGTGATGGAGGTGTGGCTTACGGGTACATGACGTTAGTAAGCGGTCGTGGCTTGGCTCTCTGCTCTCTCTGCTTTCTTGTTCTTTGTTACGGGACCGTCGCCTCCGTAGTCGGAATTTCCATTGGGGAATTGTTTCTCCCCATATCCTTAGGTCGTCACCACCGCGATCGCGCTCTATGCAACCCGCTCTGACCCGGCAAGTACGGTGGCAAAGGTCTTGCGAACCCCTGCGATTATGTACGGCGTATGGGACATCGCCGTTGGTCGCCTCGGCGAGTGTGTAGTCAGGGGCACGTTGTATTCCGAACTCATACCCCGCGCTCCGTTAATCCTATGGTTTGCCGCGGTGAAGCTGGGACGAGCGGAGACTCTCGTCAGCCTTGGGAGATCGCCGCAGGGCCCTCCCCAAGGCATTCGGTTGGAATCCGCTATGGTGTTAGAGATGGCTTTAAATCCGCTTCGTCTAGAGTTCTATTGCCCATCAACTCGCGGGTGGGTGGGTTTGCGCCCAGTTAACTATCACATTCTTAGAGACTATCTATTCAATGCTCCGCTATACCAGCTTTAATTCCTAGCTGCCAGCTGATTCCTTTTCTACATCAGATACTCTGTCCCTTTTTCGTTCATATTCCCTTGCCCGTTCTCACTGCATCCCCCTCTAGCTTGTCTCCCTGAATAAACAATCTGTCATCTTTCGATCTGGCTGGTGACCTGACGGCCCAACTTTCTAGCAAGGCCCTCCGCCTGCTCCAAGCCATTGTACCATCAATAATACTGAGTATACCTCTTGAATAATACGGCTGAGTCTTTGGCACTTTAATATCCAGCACGTCTATCGCTTGAGCGACCCGCATGATTCTCAGTACCACCCCTGCGATATCGGTTAGCACTGCGCCTTCCTATGGGAAACCCTCGCCTCTTTTGCCGCGATTTAAGTCCCACATTATAAACCGTCGTTCTGCCCAACGACTTTAATGCGTCGGACTTACCTTTCTTGAAGCGGCACTCCAGCATCGTGCGTAATCTTTCGAGCTCCCTGGGCTCTGTCATGAGCCAGTTTAATGCCGTGCCTTGGTGGTAAAGGCCCAAGGCGTCCTTGTGACCCTGAGCCTTTAGCGCTTTTATCCATCAGTGCGCCCATTGTCCTGGTCATGCTCGCAGGCCCATAAGAGCCCGTTGCCCCTGATAGCACTAGAGCTTCCTGCAGTATTATATTGCGTCCGTGAGGAGCTCTTGCCTCCCAGTTAAGCTTGCTTAACAGCACAACCTCCGTCAGCATCACCTACCCAGATGTCTCATCAAAGCCAGAACTCCCCTATACAAGCGTAACCGCACAGATACAAACAGCTTTTGTCATAATCCGGATAACGGCCGACTAAGCCAATACCCAACCCGACAATACGGCATTAGTCGGACGCTTTCACGCATTAACCGGACACATTCACAGCCAGATAGCAAGCTAGCAGCAAGAGCAAATGATGCCGAATAACGACGGTTGGTGCACCTGTGGCTGCCGAATAGCCGCCGATCCATCATGGATCCATTCTTGTTATTCCATTTTTGACCCCTAAAAAGTCCATCTAAAAAGCACCAGAGTTCTCTCCCCGAAAGCTCATCCGGGGGGACACCGACCCGCGCTCGGCGCCACCGACACCCGTTCCCAGGCCCGCTGGCACATGTCTGCGGTAGGTACAGCCCGAAGACTGGCCAACCACGGCCCCGCAGCAGGTCCACACGAAGGCGGACGGGGCGTACGGATGGTCCACGAGGTCCAGGGAGGGGATGTAACCCAGGGAAGAAGCATGCCGGAAGAAAACCGTCCCTATGTAGCCTGGTTGTTAGCTGTACTGCACCTCTATACACTAAAAAGGATAAAGGAAGAAAGGACGAACCAGGGTGACTGTAACAAGCCAACGAGTTGTTGGCGGCCGGGAAGTAGAGGCAGCTGCATCCGCCGCAGCGAACGGAACCGGGAGGGGGCTGCTGAGGGCCCGCAGGGTGGGCCGGGGCCGGGGCAGGGGCCGGAACGGACGGGGCAGAGACAGCGGCGGCGGAGGTTGAGACGGAGGCGACCGGTGCGGAGGTGGTGGTGAAGGTGGGGTCCGGGTCCGAGGTAGGGAGGAAGGCGTAGGCGGACGCAGACGCAGCGGCAGCGACGGCAGTGGTTTCTTCTTGTGCCTTCTGAAAGGCGTTCTCCTTCTCGTTCTTCTTCTTCTTCTTGTCTTCCTCCTTAGCCGTGAAGGCGCCGGCGCCTTTGAACGCTTTGCCCAGAAGGGCCTTGATTTTGTCTTGGGAGGGCATCGTGAGAAAAACACCAGAAAGTCGTCGAAAAACTGCAAAATAGTGTATTAACTCAGTTATATAGCTAAAGAGAGAGATATCTTGAGCAGATATATCGAGAGAACATGTAGAAAAAGAGGGAGAAGGAAATCCAAACGTACTTTAAAGTGGTTCTTGGTGGTGCAGAGAAGAAAAGAGAAGAGAAGAAAAACTGCACGAGGTGACAGTGAATTAGCTATCTACTCGTGATTTACAGGCGAACTTGCCGTCGCCTCCTTTACTATGCTTAGAGACTTTGCCGAGACCAGTCCACAAGAGTCCACGGTCGAGCCAGCACCCTAGTACCCCTCGAGGGGCATGTACGGGGTATGACCCGAAAGGGGGCGCGTACATACGTGTATCTACACTTAGAAATGAATACTCAATTGCTCTAGATACATTACATGAGCCAGGATCCGCATCGTCCATATCCGATGGTAATGAAGAACTTAAGACTCCTTAATATGCGCCCCAAAGACACACCCGGGCACTGTTCCAACAACGGCATAACAACAATCCAAGATATCCACGAAACCTCCCTGCCCATTGCGTGTGCGGCGGGTTCTACCTGTAGAAAGTAGGTCAGTGCTAGCTGCCAATGTTACGGTTCTGTTCATTACTAACCGGGATGGTACCTGCAAGCATGTTTGCTGTTGCTTGCGAGTGAATATTCTCCCTTACACTCTCTGCATTTGAGCACGTTGTCATTACGTGACTGGGCCAGTGTGTTTGGTTCTACCTGGGTATGCCTTAGAATTGGCCCTGAAATACAGAGCCCGCGGGTTATGCGTACCATGTTATTGCTTTGCAGCTTGATATGAACATCTTTTGGGGCAGTTTTTCGCTTTTTGTGTTCGTCTTTGATGCCCTCTACACCTATGGGGGCTTTCCGCTTGTGCGACTCCCGCTTGCCTTTCAGTTGCGCCTTCATTGTTGGGGGTATTTGTGCGGGCTCCGTCTTGCAGACTTTGAGTTCACTGGTGAGGTCATGGACGATCTTCATTGCAGTGCGGTTTTTGCTGTCCAGACGTATATTGAGGATGATCTCGCGCAAATCAGATGCGTCTAAGTCCATCAACCTCCTGCTGGATGTGCTGGACATCTTGTAGGGTACGAGCTGGAGTAGAGGGCGCCCGGAGATGTTATTGCGTTACTGTCACAGTTAAGAAGATCAGGGGATAAGGTAACATAGAGTGTGGGAAATCATAATTGTCTAACTAAAATTGAGCTCTAGGGAGCGGTAGCTAGGAAGCTCTTTATATACTAGGGGCACACCGGAATAAGGTTATTCCGGGGTGCTGGGAGTATGCTGACTAACAGAGATACTCTTATTTTACGATATACCCCCCAGATGAAAAGAAGATACTCCTTTAAATTTGTTTATCGTAATTCCTGTAATTTTCAAATAATCGTAATAACAAAAGAAAAATAACGTAACTAATTAATTTAATTAACAAAAAGATAATCCGTATATGTTTTAAGTACGCGGGGGAAAATTATTGCTATATTTTTTTTTCTTATTATCGCCGTAGTAATAAATAACGACATAATAAGTTTACGCTTTACGCTTTGCATTATTTCTATTAATTTCGCGCGTAAAAAAGTTTCCTTTTTTCCTTTTTTTTTTTCGGTTCGCATGGTAATTTCGTAAGCGCCTTAAATTAAGGAAAAGTAATCGCGATATTAACGTTTGGTACAAAATTATTATTACTATTATCATTACCACCATTATTAAAAATAAATGTTTTTCCTTATTTCTTACGCGTACGTTATATACGTTACAAACTATTAAATATGTTAATTGTTAATTATAATTATTATTATTAACAATAACAATAACGTAAGTGCCGCCGTTTTTGGGTAATTTTGCATAGGTTTACTAATGATTATAGTAAATGCCTTCCCGTACGTAGCGTATTATTACCGCCCGCGTTCGCGCGGCGTACGTAGCGCGTACCGAGGCCGCCGCCGCCGACGTTACCGCCGCCGCCGCTGCTACTGCTGTTGCCGTAGCTGTTACGCCGTTCGCGCCCGCGCCCGCAACCCCCGCGTCTGCGCCCGCGCCCGCCGACGGCGGCGCCGCTGCGACTCCCGCGCGCCCGCCCCGCTAGCGCCTTACGCGTAACGTACGCCGCGCCGCGCCTTACCTTGGCTACCTGCGTTCCGCGTTCGCGAGCCGTTCGGACGGCGTATGTTATAACGCCGCGGTAGGAAGTCGCTACTAGCGTTACGCCTCCGGGCATACCTGTATACCGGTATACGTACTTTCTTACTTTTTAGGAATTTTTTTTTTGTTAACCGTTACTCGTAACCTTACCATCGCCCGCGTCGCCATAATGCGCCTCGTAAAAGCGTTCGAAAACGACGTTTTCCGCCATATTAATTTCTCCCTTTACCCCCGTTTTTATGTTTTGGGGAAAGTGCTAACCGTAATTATAAGAGGTAAACCGTTTTTGTACGGTTATTCGTATATTTTTAGAAAAGTAAGAAAAAAAATAAAAGAAAATAATAAGCGGTACGCTTATAATAAATACGTTCGTTATAGGTACGTTTACGGTAAGTACGCTTACGGTAAATGCCTTTATTATGGAAATACCGGTTATACGCGCGTAAGTACTGGTCCTAATTAAATAAATTTTCGATTTGTTTTTTCCGCAGGTATAATAATAATAAAAATTTTTTTTTTTTTTTTTTTTTTTTTTTTTTTTTTTTTTTTTTTTTTAGTTATTAAAAAAAATTCGTCCGGGGGATAAAAATTTTAATGCTTAATAATATTATATATTTTGTTATTTTTACTATTATAATTTTCCGATAACGTTTACCGTAATTTTTATAAGTTAAAAAATAATTTAAAATATTCGAACTTTTACTTAAAAAGCGTTTTCGTTAATTTATTAACAGGTATTTACGTTATAAATAAGTAAGTTACGTTAAACGATTTTTTACTTTGCTTTTAGCGTAATTATATATTTTGAATATCGACGTAACGTAATTTAGTTATAATTTTTCGTTTTTTAATTATTAATTTAATTATTTGTTAATTATTATAAAAAATATTCCAAATTTCGTTTAATTTTAACCTAAAATTACGAAATAAACGTTTAAAAATTATGGGTTTTTTAACCGTATATTTTAACGTAAGTAATTTAACCTTTATCGTAAACGTCGTTATCGTTATTTAACGAATTGTTTTTTATATAATCGGTTTTTTAAAAAGTATTATAATATAAATTTAAAAAAATCGCCGTATTTCGGGATTATCCGTAAACGATACGTTTTTAACGATTATAAAAACTTAAGTTTTTTTACTTATATTTTTAAATACGATTCCTAAAAAACGTATATAATAAAAATAACAAATTATTTTTATTAATTATTATTATATATTTAATTAAAAAGTTGATTAGGAATTTTAATAATAAAAATCCGGTAAAAGTTACGTTTAGGCGGATTATTATTATCGTATATAAGATAAAGCTAACGCGCTTTTAATAATTTTTATTTTATTTTTGGAAAGTTATTTCCTTATTAGAAATAAACTTTTTTATTTTTAAAAAAAATTAAAAATGCGTAAGTGTTATTCGTTAACTTAAATCGAATAGCGATTTTTTCGATATACGCGTTATAGGTTAAGGTAATTTTCCTTTTTAATTTATCTTGAATTACCCGAATATTTAAAAACTAGCTTATATTTTTTTAATTTTATAATAAATTTGTCGGTTTTCTTTTTGATAATGTCGGTAATAAAGAAGTAATAAATCGTTTATTAAAAATATAAAAATAAATGTACGTTATTTATTATAAAATAAGTACGGCTTTTTTAGGCATAATATAAATTTTAATTTTTATAAAGTGGAAAAAAAATCCGTAATATTATAATAAAAATAAATTTTTAAATTTATATAAAGCTTATTCGAATTTAGCGCATATTCCGTTTTTTTAAAACTGTTTAAGAAAATATAAATTATTAAAGTTTATTTTTTGGGTAAAACGTTTATAAAAATTTATATTAAATCGAATTAATAAGTTTTAAATTTAAATTTAGTTATTATAATTATCGCGGTTTAAAAAATTTTTATTATAAGTATAGCGGTATATATGTTAATAATTAAATTGGTTTTTTGAAAATTATTACGTATATAAATACGTAATTTATAACGTTTTAATTAACTGTCTTTATTAAATTTATATGTAAATATTTATTTTAAAGGAATTAACTTAAATTTAATTTAAATAATTGGTATTTTTTTTATATTCCGAGTTTCGTAAATATTTTAATTTTGTTTTTAACGTTTTTTTTAAAGGCGTTTTTTAAAAGGTATTTTTCGAAATTTTTCCAAAATTTAGGCGGCTTAATTTTTAAATAATTTTTGTAAATTTTAAGTTTATTGAGAATAACGTTAAAGTGTTTCGCGTTTTTTTATAACGCCGCGGTTATGATTATTACATAAAAAGTATGTAATTTTTTATATTTTTATTTTATTATATATTGTGATAACGGAAATATATGAATTATTTTTTCTTAATTTTAATTTGAGGTTAAAAATATTATGTTATTTCCGTAAATTACGGTAACGTTTAGAATATAAACGTTACCGCTTTCGGAATTATTAAAATTTTCCCGCTTCCGTAATTTTTTATTTTATTCCTTTTAATTTTAAAAATTTAGCGCGTAAGTTTTTGTTAATTATGGGATTTTTTTTATTTATGAAAATTCCGAACTTAATTTTAAATATTGGCGAACCGTCCGAATTATTTATGGATTTCGTTAAATATATTTCCTGAAAAATTTATTAAATGGTTTTTTTTTGCTTTAATTAATTTACAGTTATTCCGGTAAATTATTTTTTTAATTAATTATTAAATTTCGCTTTTTAAAACGTTGCATTAAAATTTATTTCCTAGATTAAAAATATTTTAAAAAGTTAAAAATTTGCGATTAAATTTAATTTTACCTATAAGCTTTTTTATTTTCAAATTTTAATTTTTTAATTAATTATTTATAAGATTTATTTATTCGGATTCAGGATTATTTGTAATTTCTGGAACGTTATAATTATTATATATGTTATTTTACGCCTTAGATATATTAAAAAAATATAGCTTACTACCGAATTTTTTATTTATAATTAAGGTAAATGTTTTTTTTTCCAGTTAATAAAACATCTCCTTATTAAATGTAACGTTACGCGTAGTAATAATTTTACGAAATTCCGGTACTTATATTCGGTAAATATTAGAAATTTGGTAATTTATTAAATATTCGATATAAGTTTTTTGTTATATTTTAAGTATTTGCTTTTTTTTCTCCGTTTTTTTTAACGGATACGTTCGTATGTTATATACGAAAAATTTTAATTAGTTTAGTTTAAGGTTTGCCGTAATCGTATTAATAATAGCTGGATTATATTAACGAAAATATTACCGAAATTAATAAGTAAATATTTCGTTTAAGTAAAATAAATCGTACGTATAATTAGGGTTTATATTATATAATTATGCCGTTATAAGAATTATTTCGCGCTAAAAGTTTTTTAGAAATTAAGTTTTTAATTTTATTTTGAAAATTTTGTTAATTAGTTTTTTATTTATTCGTTTGTTTTTTTTATAAGTTTTTTAACGTATAAAGGAAATATTTCTAGTTTGATATTTTTTTCGGTATATTAAATTTAATATTTCGTAAATCCGTTTATCATGATTATTTTAATATCGTTATTTTGCTTAATTTTGTAAATAATGAATTTATATTATTTACGTACTTAATATTCGAAATTTTTAATAATTTGGAACGTTATTTTTTAACTACGATTTATCGTAAGACAAGTGAAAAATTTCCTATTATATTCGTTTTTAATTGTTAAAAGTTACCGAAAGTTATTATAAGTTTTGGGATAATCGAAATAATTTTACGTAATGCGTTAAAAGAGGTTAAAAGTTTGGTTTTTTGGCTTACGTTTTAACATTATTTAAAAAGCGTACGTAAAAACGTAATTTTTACATTTTAAGCGCGCGGTACCGTTAATAATAACGTTTTTAGAGTTTTTAACGAACGATTTTAGCGTTATAAATTTTAAATGCCCGGACCGTAAGTACTAAAAAATTTTTTGTTTTTTTTTGGAAGCGTAAATTATCCCGGGAATGTTTTTACGTTTTTTCGTTTTCTTTATTAATTATTAGTGATGTTAAGATATTTGTTAAGTTTTCGGAATTATAAATAAAAAATTTGAATAAGAAAATAACGGTTTATATTTAAAGAAAATTAAGTTATATATATAAATAAATTTTATTAAGATAATATTTTTATTAATTTTATTTTGTTTAAAGAAGTAATTTAATTTATAATACCAAATTTTTATTTTATTTAGCAACATTTCCGAAATAATATTAACGTAAAAAATTATATTTGAATATTTTGTTAATTTCGAGTAATAATTTTTTAATTATTTATTTTCCCGTACCGTTAATCGGAAGCGAAAAACTTTTTATTTTAACCGTTTTCTAAATAATATTAGGGATAAAAATACCGGGGATAAATAAGTTTCGATTATTTATTAAATGCTTAATTTCGTAATTATCGATTAAGGTAAATTAGGTTAAAAAGTACCTACTACAATGGATAATGGTATAAATCTTTATTAGTTTTAATTTGAAAGTAATAAAAGTATATGGATTAATTAGCGTTATAGTAATGTTATCGAATTAAGCGCTGTTATTAAAGGATAATTTACTTTTTTTTTCTTTTCATTGTTTTTTTTTATTTAAGGAATTTGGAAAGTTTGAAACGAAAGCTTTTTTACTGGTTTAACTTAAAAAAACCTTTTCGGAATTTTTCTTTTTTTTTTTTTTTTTTTTTTTTTTTTTTTTTTTTTGTAAAGCTAATATGACGGATCCTGCAAATGGATATTTCCGTAATCGCGTAACGGAGTATACCATATTCGACAGGTTTTTATTAATACTTTTCGTTTAAGGTGGGAAATTATGGGTATTTGTGTTTTTCCTTATTAAATGCTTTTAATAAAAAGAAAGCGGAATTAAGTAAAGGCGTTATATTTAATTTAAAAAGTAATTTATTTTTTAAAATAGCAAATATTTTAACAATTTTAATTTCGGTTTTTAACTTATTTTTAGAATATAAAGTTAAAAATTAATCGTTAAATCTTTTATACGTTAAAATAAGTATATTAAAAAAATTATTTCGGAGTAAGTTAATTAGTTTCCGTTATATTTATTAGGGAGCAAATCGTATTATTACGGCGTTTAGGAAACCTTTTACCGCGAATATTCCTTTAATTTCTTAAAAATTATATACCTTAATTTAGGTATAGGTGGTAAATTAATTTTTATGCTATTAATTAAGCTTTAAATAGCTTACTTTAATTTAGTATAAAATATTGCGGTATTTTTCGCATATAATAATAATAAAGTTTAATTTTAAAAAGGCGAATTAATTTTTTAATTTTTTAAGTAAGTTTTAGATTATAGTTTTTTTTAAAATATTAAAGTAGTTTGGGCGTTTTTAAGAATTTAACTTTTTATAATTGCGGTAATTTATATTTAAAAGTTAATATATTTTGCGTCGAACTTAAAAATTTTCCGTTTTTGTTTTACGTGTTATATAACAAATCGTTTAAAAATATAGTCGTATTTAATGTTTAAATTATCTGGATTTAAATTTTTAAAAGTATCCGGAATAAAACCGTAACGTTTAATATTTTTTTAGGAGTTTTTTTAATTAGTAACATTTTGTTAATATTTAGTTTTAATTTAAGTATTATAATTAATAACGAATTTATCGAACGTAAGAATTTTTTAATTATTTTTTTCGAAATTAACGTCGAAAATATCTGGATTAATAAAATGTTAAATATTACGTAAAAAATATTAAAGCGTAAATTAAAAAATTACTTAAAGTAATTAAAACGATTTTTAAAAATTATATTTTTAAATATGGGATTATCCGATATGTTAACGGGAAAAAAAAATTTTAAATTAATAAAAAAAAAGTTATAATTAATTTAACCGTAATTATCTTACGTAATTAAAGTATTAGGGTTATAATTGTTACAGTTAAAAAGATTAAGGGATAAAATAATATAAAATATGGGAAGTTATAATTATCTAACTAGAATTAAGCTTTAGGGAGCGGTAATTAGGAAGCTCTTTATATACTAGGGGCATACCGGAATAAGGTTATTCCGGGGTGCTGGGAGCATGCTGACTAACAGAGATACCCCTATTCCACGACAGTTACGAGGTCATAAGAGAATGCCTCCAGCGGGTTATTAAAAAGGCGGACCAGATAGACAGCCACACTAAGAAGGTTCTAGGATATAGGAGATGTGCCTTATTCTACCGTAGCTACATAGGCTTCCATCTTCTGATGATATTGAAGCCTGTGAAGCTTGAATTCCTGGGATCATGTCAAGGACAGACATGCTAAACACAATGCATCTTAGGAAACTTTCAGAACCACATAGGCTCTCGAAGCCAAGAAACGCTGACAGTATCCTGTGAATTCCATAAGACGTCAGTCCAGGTGCTTTGTGCCTCCTATTCACGCATCACTGTCGCTTAGAATATTCTGGCGCATCTGTTACAAAGAACAGCATGTACTTGTTCTAGCCTACTTCCTGAAAGACTACATGCTCATGCGAGGCGGTGTAATGTGTGTCTCAGCAACTGGTGACCCTACTCCTTCCGGTACACCATTCCTCCGTCGATGTTGCAAGTATCCGCAACTAGCTCGGAGAACTCTTCCACTGACGTCTGTCCCGGTCCACCGACTCGAGAATAGAAGATCTCGAAAAAATAAAGAAGAGGAATCCCTTCAGGCAACGGGGGCAAGACATCGAGGATGTCTTGGCGTACGAGATTACTGTGAGTTGGCGTATTCCCGTTAACGGCTCCCTCCACGTATGACGTACTGGTGCCCCCATTGAGGCTGTAGTCGTTGCTGCTGCGCCGGGTTACGAAGTCGGCAATGTCGCTGAAACGGAGCATGATCGGGTTGGCGACGGTGCTTCTCAGCAAGGCCAGAATTAGCCGGTTTGCTTCTCTTCGGCCTTCGGCTGTTCCTTCTGGCTCTCTCGTCTCAAACTCGGGTTGGTCGCCTGAATTCTCCCTTGTGGATAACTGGTCTGTGTACTTCGCCAAAGGTAGACCCATGGTTGTGGAAAGTAGATGATCCCTATAGAGTCTGGTCAGCTGGCATCGATCGCATATTTATGTCTAAAAGTCTCGGATACGTACTTTGTAGCCGTGTTCTTCGCCGGACCCTATCCGTTCCTTGTTTATCGTTCTGTGGATGCTGGTATGGGGGGATGGTTGTGAGGGGAGACGGGACAGCTGTGCAATGGTCGAGACGCGAGAATCACCGCAGCTTTTGGGAAGAAGAAACTTCTACCCATGGATGCTGACGAGAGAACAAAATAAACCTGATTTGTTAATGCCTGGCCGTGTATTTCAGTCATGCGGGTCACATTTCCAGCAATATGTCGTGATGATGTCGCCCCTTGGTCAGCACTCCTCCCCGCGGAAACGGATAAATAGCATATCGATCAAAGACAGGCCTACAGTTCATTACAATTCCTACCAACTGGGCGCTGTAGACATGGTAAAAGTTGCATATAGGCTTAATAGCACATAATACGCATTAGGACGTGCTAGGGAAAGCGGCGGAGAGGATTGAGACAGTATATGTTATGATACGTTTGCTTGTGTAACATGTTCTACTTGTATTCCCGTCTGCTTTCAGTATTGGCAGTTATAGGTAGAAGCTATGCGTCGAGGACTCGAGGATAACCAGCGAACGTTGCCTCTATTCACAGTATCTTAAGAGCCTAGTACGATACTAGTGGTGACATAACATATCAGTGACCGTTTAAATTTACATGGTCCCCGGCCTTAAGGCCTTCTGGTTATGATGAGTTGGATCCGTGGCCGGCTATCTTCCTACCGTGATGCTTCAGGCTGAACCGAAACCGATATTTCTAGCTTTACAAGAACTGCGGTCCTTACCTGCCTGACCATAACTCTGGGTCTAGTCTCGTGCGATGCTCTAGAAGTCTCGTGAACCATTCAGAAGCTCGATGTAAGATAGATGAAGCCACTGTTGAGAGATAAATAATGTGCAGCGAAAGTGAATGAGTACAGACGCAATAACATACCAGATACTAGCCGACCACGCCAGGCTCCCCGCTAATAAGAAGAAATCTCAGAATAACTAGCAACCACAGTAGGGACTGAATAGAGAACCTTGGAAGACACTGTCAGTTAGAGTGGGCACTACGGTGCTTGGCACGAATGACAACTGAAGCCTAATTCCCATAGGAATATCTACTACGACCTGCAGCTTTCACAGACTATACAGACAAAATACCTATCCAATAAGCAATCTGTGTGGATTCTGCTTGACTTTTCAAGCTACATCGCCAACCGCTTATCGGCTGCTTTCGGAGAAGAGAACGCTGTTCTTGGCACATATCCGTATCATACTTTCGTCGGCCGTAATAATCAGTTGTCGTTAGCTGTCAGCATTTGCAGCTTCAGACTACGCCTGACAGTCAACCACCGCCACAAAAAGTCCGCAAATATCCCATACATGGGCCTAATGCTTCACAACACTCACCAAATGTTAATAGCATGGCTAAGAGAAACCCCAGGTCGTGGCTGAAGCCCGGTGACAGTACAAAAAGCGTCCCTAAGCCCTCACGCAGGCAGCTGAGCATTTTTGAACGTCTTCCGCGACCAAAACAAACTTCGAAGGCGAGATAGCAGAATCTCTGCTGCGCTGAGAGGTTGGGGTGCCCACAGAGACAATCCAAGCAGTAGAAGTACGACAGTCAGGGCGAGCTCCCAACCCTTGGATCGCCGGAGCGCAACAGAACTCGCCACGCTTTTATTGTAAAGCACTATTTGCACTGGGTAAGCCAAATACCAAACCACAAAACGCAAGGGCACTTACACAACGGTATAGCATGGCGCTTCTCCTTCAGCTTTGCCTTCAAAAACGAATATACCCTCATGTCCTGCTCCAGCGACACATCAGGCTGGTTGGACCAAGCCCACGCCCACGCCCGCTGCGTCGGCCGCGGGTGCTCCGCCTCCAGATTGCTCGTCGCCAGTTCCAGCGGCGTGATACCGTATCCCGTCCGCCTAGTCAGATCCGCGCCGGCCTTGTAGAGAAGCTCCAGCGCCTCGACTGATCCGAGATCGACCGCGTACAGAGCCGCCGTGCAGCCGAACCGGTCCTCGCACTCGAGGGCGAGGCCGTGGCGGAGCATGGCGCCGAGATAGGCCCGCTGGTTCTTGACGGCCTCGATGACCTCGGATCCGCAGTCCCGCTCGTGGTCCGTTCTTGGGGGTTGTCCGTCTCGGCGCCCATAGCCGTGCTGCAAGAGGGGACGCAACGGGGGCGGGTCTGGTCCTTCCCAAAGTGCGGTGTAAAGAGCATTGGGACTTGTGTGGTTTGATTCCTGGAGAAGAAGCGGTAGGATCCAGAACTCCGAGTCCACATCGGGTGGTGCTCTGCCCTGTACCGGTTGGTTCTGCCAGATGAAGCGCCATCGTTCGATGAACTCATCGAGAACCGACGTGCACAGGTTTGAGGTTCTCCAGTGCCACGTAGGCTGGTCTATCCGGGCACCTGCTTTCAGTAGCGCCATTACGACGTCTAGATTCCCGTTGCGAGCGGCGGAGCGGATATATGACTTTGCCTCAGGGTGTTCCGCCTCATCAAGATCGATACCAGAGTCAATGAACGGCAGTGCCATTTCTACGGTACCGTACGAACATATGGCTCTCATAAACGGCGCCCGGACTTGAGGTTCTGAACTCTTCAGCCACGAGACTTGCGCCTCGGGCGTGAGAGCAAGAATGTGGTCCAGACGGGGGTGGATGCTGGAGGAGATCTCCGGTGGTGTCCGAAGCTCTCTGGCTTCTGCCTCTAGTCGCCTGAGAAACGATGGAATGCACCGCGCCATTGAAGATATGAGCCAGAGATCTGTTGATTCAAAGTTGCCGTACGTGTCGAGGTCGATATACTGGCAGACGAAGTCTTGGAGGAATTCGATGCCATAGGTGGACTGGAATATGAGGATACAAGAAGACGAGCCCTCCTCGTCTCGGTATGATAGGTCGGCTCCGCTCTGCATCATTAGTCGAGCTACGGAAAGCATGCGACAGTTGATTTGAGGGGCTTCCAGCATCAGTTTACAGCAGTGTATCAACGGTGTCCTGTATTGTTTTCGTCAGTGTCACGGCAAACAGCGAGACCACACTTTCGACGACGTACATACCGTCTTCTCTGATTGGGGAAATTAGGGTCAGCTCCATGTTGAAGAAGAAGCTGACATATTTCGAACATGTTGGGGACACCAACAGCATGCCTCGTGATCGCTTCCTGTCCAAGTGTTGGTTATGAGCGATTCATCAAATGTCATTGCCCGGTTCGCACTTACGTGGAGAAGAGAGTTGCCCCACGGCGCAAGAAGATCATCAGGTGCTGCACGGCCATCGGAGAACATGCGGCACAAGCCGGAAATGTCGCCACGGTCCAGGCACTGCTTGAGTTCTGGGTCGCGGTTGAAGCTGTGTCGTCGAGGAGAGAATGTGAAGACTCCATTGGATGACCAACCGACAAGCAATCGGAAAACTGAATTTGTTAGGGTTGGCAGGGGATGGAGGGCAATGTCAACCAGCCACTTCGATTCCTTCTTTGCGGTCTTGAAGGCCTTCGTTGTCTTCTTTTTGAGCAACCGCGTTCCGTATATGATGCCCAACGGAAGATCGTACTGGAAGATCCGGCAATATATCTCAAATCTAGTGATAACTGAGTAGGGCTTTCGTGCCAGCGGTAGCTGAGCATCAGTCTTAGTGTCCATGCTTGGGCTGACCAACCCCCCGGCATTGACTGCCCGGAGTTGCAAGCATGGCTGCTCATGGAGAACCGCTGCCTGCAGAAGGTCCCTTGTGTATTGATGTCGTGGCTGCTCACACGGCATTACCTTGAGCTGATCTGACACTGCGATGGAAGCGCATGCAGCAATTTGGGTAGGCACTTCGGTGGAAGTCTCGGTCGTCATAGAGACAACGTATTCCTTCTTGGCCGGACGAGAGAGAGACTGTAGCATTTGTCCTTGGCGGGTAATTTGCTCGAACATGGCACGGGACCTCCTCCTACAGGCGCGGTACTGTCAGCATGTGACGTCTCCGATCTGCTGGCAAGGGCCGATGTCCTCACTCATTGATGACCCCAAGGAGGAGGGTGAAGGTCTCTTGGTGGCCGACCAGAATCTTCTCGTGGCGATCCAGCTCTTTCTCTGAAAAGAATTTTCGGAATCTGCCAGCCAAATTCCTTTCCATAATTGATGGTTTGCTGAAGGAGTCTTGCAGCTTTGCTAATATCTTGTTTACCGAGGCTATGTCTGTCGTGATCTCAACGACGTGGTCCGTCCAGTTAAGAGCGAGGGCCGAATCGGTCCAGAGGCCGTCGATATCTTGCCCAAGGACTTGAATCTCCGTCATGATCTGCTGCAACCGGTTCATAGCCCGGTAGAGACGTTCGACTTCATTAGGTGCGTCTTTTAGGCTGTCCCTGAGCATCTTCAAAGACTTGCATCCTTTCAGGAGCGCATCGCTTAGCGCCACCACGCTGGCGGCAATACCGACTGCCTCCATCTAGGATATTTTCCCGCCGATGACTGTTTAGGGACAAATCGGATTTGTCAAGACGGCAAGTTGTCGAGAAGTTGGGAACTTTAGTTGATCGACGGAGCAATGGGGATCATGTCGCTGGGAAGCACCGACCTGACCTCCGCACAGCGCTAAGAGCGGAATTTAGCGGATATGTGATAATCAGGGGTCCGTTTCTGACGTTTCGTACATTTATACAGTCCTTCACTTGCCTCACTAAAATCAGGCCCTATTTTGGAGGTTGTGGCTGCGCCTGCCGCGCAGCTGCTATAGCTATGGAACTTTTAGTACAGCGCTAACCTAATTTGTAAAGGGCCCATAAAAAACTCACAAAAATAACACAACCTCCAAAATAGTTGCCTTATGTCGGCAGATGTGTTGCACTTGATCTGTGGGCTGGATGTCTTGATTCTTGGTTACCTACTCATCTGCATCTGGGGGGGGGGAGCAGCCAGATATAGCTGCTTCCTGCTTTGTTCCTGCAATCCTAGGGCCACAAATCCAAGCCCTTTGTTCCCAACAACAAATCCACCGTATCTGCTCACACCTTATCGTGATCAGGACCCCATTTTGGAGGTTATGGCTGCGCCTGCGCCTCATTCTTCTAGATTGGTCGGAGGTATCCGAGCTGCAACGTCAGCTTGGAGGCCTTTTGTACGACAAAGGGTGGTTCAGGCAGACAAAGCTTTCCCCTGCCAGCCCTCACTTTTTCACATAAACATAAAGCCGTCAACACATCCCGATGACCCGCCACGCAGTCACCCCCGAATCCATAATCCTGTACGTCTTGGTATCCATACTCGCCGTCGCATCCATCGGCGTAGCCGTCGTCGTCTCCCAGCGCCGACGCCTCATTTTCCCGAGCAGGGCGAGCGACATCAGTTCTGTGGCGGGGAAGGATTCCCACGGTGACGCAGACACCAAGGCGCAGCAAGATGAAGTCCTGCCGCGAGACCTCCCCATCGAGATCACCGCCTCGAACAAGGACACCATCAATCGTGCGAACTGGGTGAGCCGAGTCACAGGCCATGTGTTCAAGACGCGGAATAAAGGGCAGTATAACGTGTTGACTATCAACGACGACTTGGAGTACCATCTTAACGTGGAGAGCTGGTGGAAGAGTTTCATGTTACATACCAGAGCTCAAATGGCAGGGCGGTTCCGTTTCGGATTGTCGTTTTCAATGAAGGGGAGCTGATTAATTTTGGCGATGGAGGTTATATAAATTGGCAGTTTGAGGGTAATTTTGCGAGGACTGGGGCCTCCATGGTTTCCTTTAAACCGATTCAGAGAAAAGGCGAAGAGCCGGCTTCGAAGAAGATGACCTTCGGCAGGGATGCTAGCCCTCAGCTCCCAAGGAGTATGAACTTATGAAGTCAGGGTATGACTAAATAATCGAAAGGATGACAGTCCTATTCTTTGATTCCTTTGCCAACTTGAGTCCAAAATTCAACGCAAGTGTAACGGTCCAAGCAGTATATTTGTAACTAACTCGGTCGTCTGTACGAAAACAATACACATATGGAAGAAAGAGAGGGAACAAGCAAGTGCATGGCAGTTCCATTCCAAGGTCAAAAGGCCGGTGGTTCGTGTGCTCCCAGGCCGAGGTTTAGCCGGGGGATCCAGACGGATCGAAATTTTGCACCGTGCCGAAAGGTTAGGTAGGTCCTTTAATTTTTTTAGGTTATTATATGGTTTACCTCTATTTTGTTAATTTATTAATATAAGTGATAGTATTATCGTTAATCCTTCAAGTTTTTTCCCTTTTATCGTATAAAGTTAAATCTTTATTTTTATATTTATAAAAGTTATTTATTAATTTATTTTTTATTTTTTATAAACGAAATATTAAGCTTTAATATAATAAATCGCGTTAAGTTTAATATGTTAGTTAGTTTTCTTAAGTAGTATTATTTCGGTTTATCTTTAATAATTTTATAATTATTATTTAATTATTTAAGTTATTTATTGTTATATTTGTTTTTATTATTTTCGTAAAATTCAATATTTTTTTTATAAACTACGTTTATTTTTCGTAGTTTTGTAAATATTGTTATAAACTTTTTTATCGTTTTTTATTTGTTTTATTGTTGCTTACGAAAGCTTTTTAGTTTTTCGTTAAGTTTGTTATATTTCTATATACGAAAAGCTTAAAAGATTTCCTTTTTATTATATTATAATAACAGTTTTTCCGTTTTAGTTACCTTAAGTTTATTTTAGAAGTATTAGTGTGACGGCTAAGCTAGTTAACCAACTATTAAACCTAAGCGTACGGGTTTATATTAGTAGGAGTATCGTGTCATCTAAGTAATAGAACGAGGTAACTTAGTTACGTCTCGTAATATTAAAAATGTTTTAGGTAACGAAGTTATATTGCAAGCTGTCATTATCTATTTACGGGATAACGAGCGTATATATCCTTTTATGGCTCCTTTATATTCTTTTGGAGCCTTTCAAAATTATACTGTTTAACTGCATACCTTTTCCTGCGTTTTTTTAGAGCTTTTTGGAGCTATATTGCTTAACTGTATACCCTTTCCTACGTTGTCTTAAAGTTTTTCAGAATTATACCACGTAATTTAACCTATTTAAGTTCTGTTTCAATCCGCCTGAAAACTGTGTCCTAAAGCCCTATTAACTATGTTATAATACGATTTCCTTTTTTTTAAAAAAAAACTTTCGCCTCGAAGAATTTTTATTTACTTAATAAGTTTATTTTTTATTATACTTAGTTATGTTTATAAAATTCGTAAATAACGTAACTGAAAAAAAACATAAGATATTAATTAGTGTCGTAATTACCTTTAGTTTTAAAGTTATATTTTATATATCTTGTTTTCGCGCTAACTAAAAATGCGTTATCATTAAAGGCGTAATCCGTTACAAAGCTTATATATTTAAAAAACGTTACTATGACGCGTTTAAAGTTTTTTCTTCTTCTTTTAATAGCATTAATAAGGAAATAAATTATTTACAAATTAAGAAATAAGTTATTTATTAAAATTTATAATATATTAAAAAAAAAAAAAAAAAAAAAAAAAAAAAAAAAAAAAAAAAAAAACTAAAAGCCGTTTCGCGTGGCTTAGACAAGATCTTATCCCAGTTAAACCGTTTACGTATTTAATAAGATTTTTTTCCGCAAGAAAGATATTAAAATAATAAACCGTAGTTTATAAATTTTTAACGAATTGGACATTTAGAAAAACGTAAAACGTTTAAAAAATAAACGTCGTCGTTTAAAGGCCCAGTTATTTGCTATAAATCCAAATTAGTTTTTTCTTTTAGTTTTTTTTAATTTTAACTGGGAGTTTAATTTATTTAGCGCCGCTACTAGTAAAAGTTATTCAGCAGGCGCTAGACGTTTATAAAATCTTTTGCAGGTTTTTAAGAATTTTTAGAATTTAGGTAGTTTTATTATTTAATTAAATATTGGGTAAGTCCGTCGATTTTTTATATATTAACGATTTTCTCCACCTTATATACCTATTTTCTTTTTATATCGTTCCGTTCCATATATATTTTAATAGTATCTGATGTTAATTTAAATAACGATATATAAAGAATTAGCTAAAGTTTAACTTTGGGTAATAATTTTAATTAGTAATTATTTTTTAAACTTTTTTTGGTAATTTTATAATGGCTAATATACTTAAAGTCGAATTTCTCACTTAAACGTTTTGTTTAGGTGTTTTTAATAATTAAGTAAGCCATATCTCTTTTCAAAAAAGTTATTTTTTTCAAGCGTCTTTAGTTGTAATATTTTGTTATTTGCTTATGTACGAATTTAAATTCTATGTTTATTTCGTAATGTAATTATTTACGTTGTTTTATCATAAGAATAACCTTAATATTAAGCGGGCTTTTTTTTCTATATTTCTTTATAATTTTCCGGGATAAGCCCAAAATTAGTTATTAATAAAGGTATTTTAAAACTTTCGTAATAATTAATATCGTAGGTTATTTATGTCACTAGTAACTTTTTAACTTCATTATTTTATTCGTAATTAATATAATATCGTATATATGTTTCGAAAATTTAGTTTTATTATTTGTTTATCCGTTTATTTAAAGTCGAAATATATTAGATAACTTATAATTTAAGCCGATTTATACTATTAATTTTTGTCAAAATATAAAAATAAACGTTATATCTTTATCCCAAATAATTTCGTATAATAATCCGTATATAGTAAAGATATTTCTAAAAAAAACGTACGTTATATATTTAGCGTTAATATTTTCGTCATAGGGCAAAAATAAAAATCTTTTATAAATTAATTAATAATTATAAAAATGCTATCGTAATATATACCCGTAGCTCAAATTTTTAATAAAAAATGTTTAATAATAAAGTTTATCATAATAAAATCTTATAGTCGTTATACGATTGGTAATAGGTCTAATTTTTCGTATAGCTTTTATCGTCGTATTTTTACTTTAACGCAAACGTCGTATTAACGTAAAACCTTTTATATTATGTTTTTTATTTTAAGAAAGTAATAAATGCGCTAATAACGTTTTAAGATTTTATAGATTTTTAGGTATCTATATAGTTAATGTTTATATATTTTTCGTTTTAAATCTTTTTAATATTTTTTTAAGATTTATAATTTATTTATCCATTTTTATAAATTGTTATTATACGCCTTAATTTTTCGATATACGTCCGACAAGGCTGCTTTTACTGTCGCAACTTATTGTAAGCGTAACTAACTTTTTGTAGTAATATCGAAAATTGCGTAATTAATTTTAAATTTTTTTTTCGAAATTGTGTCGTTTACTGAAAACTTTAGCTCTACTATTTGGGAATTTTTTCAATAAATAATAACGAAATTATCGTTTATAAATTTTTAGTTATGGTAAACCGGGTAAGATATTAGTAATCCCTATAAACCTTAACCTGATATTAATTACTTTAAAGAAAATGTTTAAATTCGCGAAACGTTTTAATAAAAATTATAAATTCCTTATCGAGGATTACGTAACGTAATTTAA